>RDPX01000266.1:1105114-1137496 GCA_003991215.1 Morbakka virulenta
TTTCTGTCATGATTCTTCTGTAAAATTTACTACAAGAGGACATTGTGTGTTTGAAGATAACTAGGCGTAGAAATAGAAAATTGCAATAAGATTGTTTCTAACCAATTACGTACACACACTTAATTTACTCTGGCCCATATTTTGCATACTATATTTTCTGTCATGATTCTTCTGTAAAATTTACTACAAGAGGACATTGTGTGTTTGAAGATAACTAGGCGTAGAAATAGAAAATTCCAATAAGATTGTTTCTAACCAATTACGTACACACACTTAATTTACTTTGGCCCATATTTTGCATACTATAATTTCTGTCATGATTCTTCTGTACAATTTACTACAAGAGGACATTGTGTATTTGAAGATGACTAGGATTAGAAATTGAAAATTTCAATAAGATTGTTTCTAACCAATTACGTACACACACTTAATTTACTTTGGCCCATATGTTGCATACTATATTTTCTGTCATGATTCTTCTGTAAAATTTACTACAAGAGGACATTGTGTGTTTGAAGATCACTAGGATTAGAAATAGAAAATTGCAATAAGATTATTGGTAATAAGGTGAGCACACACATGGCGCTTAAATTACTTTTTCCCACATTTTCAATACTATATTTTCCATTAAGATTCCTCGTTTCATTTTGCTATATTTTGTGAAAATGAAAAATAATAGGAGTGAAAATTAAATATTCTAAAACACATTTTGCAGCCAAAGTTACTATGTACTTTAATCTCAATTAATTTTTCAATATTTTTCATTGAAAATATTCCGTGATGGTTCCTTTCTACATTTTGTTTCAAGACATATTTCTGCTTTTAAAAAAGAATTTTAAAAATTGTACATTGAAAGTATCTACATATATGATACATAAATTATTCATTCAAATATTCATGGTAAAAAAAATTCTTGCTACTTTTCTACATATTGCTGCAAAAGCCTTAAGACTATTGTGTGTCTCAAAAAGATTTTACGAAAAATGGCAAAAATATTTTACGAAAAGTGGCAAAAACGTAGCAAGTACGTAAATGAAAAATATCTTCTCCTCTTGTTTACATTGTAGATATTCCATGGTGGCAATTTTGTACATTTAGCTGCAAGAGATCATTAAGTGTTTCAAAAAAAACATAAGAAAAAAAAATTTTAGACACGTGGTACGTACCAAGTAGATATAGACATAATACACAATTTTGTTTTCATATCTTGCATTGTAGATATTCAGTAATGGGTCATTTGTACAAGATTTTTGTAATTGAAATGTCTTTTTCCAAAACCTTGCGTAACATATTTTCTGTGATGGTTCCTCGGTAAACTTTGCTGCAAGATTTCATTGTGCGCTTAAAAAACAATTAGATTTAAAAAATTCTAAAAATGTGGTATACAAAATGGTACATAAATTCCTTTACCAAATATTTTACATTGTAGAGATTCTGTGCGAGTACTTCGTGCATTTTGTTGCAACATGTTATTTCGTGTTTGGTAATGTACAAGATAAAACAAACCAAAAATGTTTTACAAAGGAAGTAATTAAGTACATGGTACATAGGTTCTTTTTTTTTAATTTTTTGCGTTGTAGATATAAGTTGAGGGTCCTTTTATATTTATTGTTGAAAATGCTACAATGTTTCAAGAAGAATATAATGAAAAATAAAATAATCTAGTAAAACTTGTATAGTGACAGTAACTAGGTACATGTTATATAGAATCCTGTTTCTAAATATTTCTTATAAAAGAAATTAAGTGCTAGTAATTGAGATAATCAATTGAGCATACAATAATTCTAGTTTTCCTGGTGAAATTTCCTGGGAGAGTTCTGTTCCGGTATTCCACCTTTGTATTCATCTACGGTTTCAGCTTCTCAATGTAGAGTGCCTCCAGAGTGAGGCGGCAAGAATGGTTGTGGAATCGAGATTACAGGACGCGCCGCATTTCTGCATATGTTCGCTCACTGGCGATGATGATATATTGTGCTCTTTGAGTCCAGTCATTAGATGCCGACCTGTTTGGCCTACACAGGCAGCATTACACACTGCACATTTGATGTGATATACGACTCCGCTCCTGAGGGCTGTCTCTTCTCTCTAAGTGCTAGTACTTTTGTACATTTTATTGAAAGAGAGCTTTGATAGAGAATAATATAAAAGACTGACAAATTATTTTTTTTAAATTGTACAAAGAAAGTAACTATGCACATGATACGTAAGTTATTCTTTTAAATATTTTGGATTGTAGATATTCTTTGCTGTTTCTTTTGTACATATTGCTGCAAGAGTCAAATAGTTATTGACTGTTTCAAAAAGAACAAGATAAAAAATGAAATAATTAAAAAAAACACTTTTTTTTAAAACGGATTTAATAAGATTCCTAAGAGAAGTATTATTGTAATAATACTTAAAATTAGTTAAATCACTTGGTGGCAAACAGAAAAGTAATGATAAAGATATTGCTATGGCTGCTAAAAATAATGTTATTATACAGAAATATTTGAAGCTATTTGATTTAAAATTTTGAAATGTATAACAATACCTTAGGAAAAAACTGCTAAAGATGATTATACGTTTATTGGTGAAAGTATTAGAAAATACAACCGACCCAAAAGAAATGAATTTGAAATATATAATGTATGNTCCTGGTGAAAGTTCCTGGGAGAGTTCTGTTCCGGTATTCCACCTTTGTATTCATCTACGGTTTCAGCTTCTCAATGTAGAGTGCCTCCAGAGTGAGGCGGCAAGAATGGTTGTGGAATCGAGATTACAGGACGCGCCGCATTTCTGCATATGTTCGCTCACTGGCGATGATGATATATTGTGCTCTTTGAGTCCAGTCATTAGATGCCGACCTGTTTGGCCTACACAGGCAGCATTACACACTGCACATTTGATGTGATATACGACTCCGCTCCTGAGGGCTGTCTCTTCTCTCTAAGTGCTAGTACTTTTGTACATTTTATTGAAAGAGAGCTTTGATAGAGAATAATATAAAAGACTGACAAATTATTTTTTTAAAATTGTACAAAGAAAGTAACTATGCACATGATACGTAAGTTATTCTTTCAAATATTTTGGATTGTAGATATTCTTTGCTGTTTCTTTTGTACATATTGCTGCAAGAGTCAAATGGTTATTGACTGTTTCAAAAAGAACAAGATAAAAAATGAAATAATTAAAAAAAACACTTTTTTTTAAAACGGATTTAATAAGATTCCTAAGAGAAGTATTATTGTAATAATACTTAAAATTAGTTAAATCACTTGGTGGCAAACAGAAAAGTAATGATAAAGATATTGCTATGGCTGCTAAAAATAATGTTATTATACAGAAATATTTGAAGCTATTTGATTTAAAATTTTGAAATGTATAACAATACCTTAGGAAAAAACTGCTAAAGATGATTATACGTTTATTGGTGAAAGTATTAGAAAATACAACCGACCCAAAAGAAATGAATTTGAAATATATAATGTATGTTATGGAGGACTTAAAATCAATCTACCACGATTAATGAATATTATATTGTAAAAGCTCATAATAATGGTAAAAATATTTATAAAGACAGAGAGATAAATCAACGATTAATCTTTTTAACAAAAAAAATCTTAAAGGAAAGTTTCCCACGAAAGCAAAATGGATTTACAATTATTTAAATTTACTGGCTGAAATGACTACACATAAATCTTATGGTAAAACAAAATGGTTGGGAGGTCAAATCTATTACAAAAATCCTAAACAATTGATGGACAGGTTAACATAACTTACAGGATCAAAATCAACAGGAAACAATTCAGTTCAAATACACAATGAGACTATAGAATTTTTAGATCCTCTTATCAAACTTGTTGTTCTTAACAAGACTCGATATGATGCTTATATTAGAAAATTTATGTAACATAGTAGCATATGGAATTTCCCATTTTTATTAATAGTCAAGATGGGTAGATTATTAGCAAACTTGGAAGGAAACCATGTATACTTTATGACATTGATAAACAGAAACTCTCTTTTGTTGGACATGTAATTAGAAATAAGGGACTTGGATATGATCTTCTCACTGCAATGGTATTTGAAAAACGAAAACGTGGAAGACCCAAAATGAGATTGGAGGACAGTATAAAGAATATGGCTGGAATCAGGGCTAGCTAGGGCAGCCAGCGTGGCAGAAGACAGAGAAAATTGACAAAGATTCTGTAAGGATGCCACGGCAGGTCGTGCCATCGATCTAACCGTTTTGTGATGATGATTCTATGATGATTCTTTTACAGATTTAGCTGGTAAAATTCCAATGTGTCTGAAAAAGAATGAATAAAAAATAAAATAATATTAAAAAAGGTAACTACATACATGAGATATAATTTTTGTTTTTCAAATATTTTACATTGTGAATATTCTGTGCTAGTACTTTCTTGGATTAAGGAAGACATTGTTATTTAGGTTTAAAAAATAATGACATAGAAGTACCAGATCAGAATATCTTGAAGAAACAAGATATTTCTACAAATTGTAGAAAAAAGTGTACACGTGGAATATATAATTCTTTGTTTTTAAAAGTCCAAAGTTATCTTAGATGTGGGTTTTTCTCTCTGTATGTCTTTCTGTCTCTCTGTCTCTGTGTCTGTCCGTCTGTCTTTCTCTCTTTGTCTGTCTCTCTCTTTCTCTCATCTCTCGTGTCTTTGTCTCACATACTTTTGATATTTTAATCTAAAATACTGCGAGTGTTTAGATGGACAAGCATCAAATGAAGCCAAAAACATGTTCGTTGTTTTGAAGTCCATAACTTAAGCAATCTTAAGATACATAAATTCATTATGATAATAAGCTCTTTTTGGCTAAAGAAATTCAGTTGAAGGAAAAAAATTTTGAAACGAATCATCACATAAATGACTGTTGAAATTAGGCTCTTTACTCATATTACAAAACTGAGACTGGAAAAGTCTAGAAGCTCCTCTTGCTTAACTAATATAATCAGTTTTCTTCTTTTCAGGATTATTTTTTATTTTGTAGGATATTGAAAACAAAACTGCAATTTTACATGCTTTTTACATTATTTATCTATTCCTTCAATAGTAATAATAATAATAATGACAATAAATTTTTCTTTCACAAATTACACAAAATAAACCTTTCCATTGGCTTCTCTGTAGATTTTATTGCAAAAGGAGAATGTCTTGTTAAAAAGAGAAAAGACGAATGTTCCAAGTTAAAAGGTACACAATCGAATTTTCAAGATTACATTGTCTTTAATTTGGTTTGCTTAGGGCCAAAATCTAAATTCAGTTTCCACTACCCAGAGCAAAATCATAACCAATAATGCAACCAGTTTGCATAAATGAATATTCATTACCAATTTATCCCTTTACATTTTTCAAATTGGCATTGGTCCTCCAATTGGTAAATTTTTTTTTGGCTCCCTGTGTTGGTTTTGGTGTCTTCTTTTGGTCTTTTATAACTTCATAATAAACAAAGAATTTGTTTTTTGTCATTCTTTGAGGGGATGTAATCGCTTTAAGCTTGTTTAATTCACACCTTTCAGTCTTCAAATTGTAATTGATAGAAAAGCAATGTTCTTCCCATATGCATCGCGTAACGCATAAGTGCACACCTGATACATACACCACGGCCAAGACACCTCCTACAAGCTGACGATCTTTATTAGCTGCTAATCCATATCCAAAGTTTGTTTCCAATATTTCAGGGCTTTTTGCCTCTTGTGCTAGAGGGGAAAAGAAGGTAACAAATTTCATAGCTACTATTAAATCTAAAATTAAATCTTCCAACCGTAACTTTAAGTGTAAAAATGAATTTTTGATGGATAACAGGCTACATATCTAATCCTGCAATCACTTCATGTACTACCTCTCCAAAATGAACCTATAAAACATGTTCAAACTCAATAGATGGTTATTGCAAATAAAAAAGCAAGTTGGATGTTTTACTTTTAAGGTTCTGAATAGGCGTGGATTAGAGCCCCGTGTTGCCATTGCGCTTTTTCATTAATCGACCTTGTCTGTTTTTCCGCACTCTGTATATCGTCACAGCCTTATCGTAATCACACCACAATCACAAAAAGGGAGTCTTCATAATGTTGGGATTATTCTTTCACCAAATATAGACAGACATAACATTCTTTGTACCTTTCTCATAACCAAAAACCAAAATGTAAAGCTATTATGGTTCAAAGGACTTAAAATGCATACCCAGTCACCTAACTCCCCTCCTTCTCTCTTCCTCCTCTCTCTCTCTCTCTCTCTCTCTCTCTTTTTCTCTCTCTCTCTCACACACACACACACACACCTTCCCTCTCTCTCCCCATATAAATATATACAAATACGTACACATACTTTGTGAGAACATGAACAGACACAAATAGAATGATAGAACCGTTGTTTACTACAGGCTGATAGTTTGTTTTTCAAACTACTAACAAAACAATGAAAATTTTTTATAAATTTTTCTTAAACAAGGACTCTTGTTCCCAACCAAAGAGCAATTTGTGGACTTTAAAGCTCTTCAAAAGATAACCAGCCCCTTCCGTCGTGACACTGGTAACTCTTACAAATTGCTTTAAACAAATGCTTTTCAAATGAAGCAATTATTCGTTCAGTCACACGAATAAGCACATACCAATCTTTACAAACTGGGTGGTATTTTGTTTACATCATCATCATCATCATATTCGGTTTAACGTCCGCTTTACATGCTAGCATGTGTTGGAAGCTTTCTTGAAATTGACTTCCAAGTTATCCTATCCTTCAAGCAGGTTTCTGTTGACACCTTTTTGTTTGAGATAACATATTAAGTAATCTTTTATTAACAAATAGGATAGAATGTTGTTTACACATTAGGAAGTGGTATTTTGTTGGTATAACATTTAAAGGAGCAAGACCAACACTCTTTTAAGATACATGAATATATTTATAAGTAGAAATATACATACAAAAAAGAAGAAAAATTCAAAGGTAATTCATATAGTCGAGTTGCAACGAAAAAGGAAAAACGTAAAGAAATGTAAATTTACTTCGGTTATATAAATATATATATGTATATGTATATATATATATGGTACATTCGATTCGGTTAACCGTATTAGAGTGCTCGATACATAAATGCAGAGCGTAATAAAAGAGATATAATAAGTTGGAAAGAATAAAAAAACTACACTATCCATTTCGACAAGCCTGTTTCGTGATTGTACTCACTCGTCAGGAAATGTACAAATAAAAATATTCCAGTAGCGCTTTATATATCTTATTTACAACGTAATAACACCAGTTGTAAATAAGATATATCAAAAATGTGATATATAGAAGGCATCTATTTTTATTTTTGATTACTTATGTGTCCTAAATATTTGCACAGCTTGGAGCAAATGAGCACTTTTCCAAACACCAATGAAGTCCTTTCTCATAAAAAAAATCTAAAAAGCCTCTTTGAATGAGTATTTGCATTAGTCTTTCTAAACAAATTACCATCAAAATACAAAGCAACTCCTTGAAACTTGCTGGTTTACTACATCGTAATTTCTTGAAAATATTCTGGAGGACACGTGATTACAAGTAATTGCACCAAAACTCATCTGTGCGTTCTGAGAGCAAGAAATGGTGAACTCTGCTGTGGAAACTGAATCTTGTAAAGTCATAAGCCAATTCGATTTTAAATAAAACCACAACCTCCTCCCAGATTTTTCATGAGATCCTCCACGATTTGATGTCAATTGTTTTTAGCCGTGGTTTTATTGTGAGAAATTAGCCCATACACACACACATTTTCCATTAAAACTATCATTAATAGTCCTGAAATGTCTGGTTTTCAGATTCCTTTAGTTATTTCAAAGCAGTCTTTCTATGTGACTATGGGCTATGGTGTCACATTATATTTTTTAATGAACGATTCGTAGTCCAGAACTGAAATATCGCAATTAAAATTACATTTATTTTGATGAAAATATATTTTGTTGTTAACATGCATGATCAAAACGCCAGAAGTTCTCATTCTAGCCTCTTGGTCTTGTCGAGTATATGACTGGTTTAATTTTTATCTGGTGTAAACACTTTCAGCTTTATAATCCAATTGATCAATTTCATGAAAGCGTCCAACACATGCTAGCATATAAAAAGAACGTTAAACCGAATATGATGATGATGATGATGATGATGATGATGATGATGATGATTAATAAGCTCTTCCAAGGCCCTAGAGTCCACCAGGTTGGACACAAAATATAGTTAAGAACTTTTCCTTCTCATGAAATTCTGTATAAATCTTTTAAAGGGATTTCAATTTCATCTTTATGTTTTCTCGGATAGCTAAGTAGCTGCAATAGTCAAAGTAAATAAAATTAGCAATAGTTCTTTAAATCGGTTTCTTTTGGATCGGCAGGTCCACACCAACCCTGTTTGAACTGTACATCATACGTCTTTCACAATCTTTAACTACGCGGCCTCTTGAGTCAGACGTTCCACGCCTTTACAGAATTCAAACCGTTAAAGCTTAAAAACAATACAAACTATCGATACGCATACATATTTCCATGTATACTTAAGTGGTTTACATATTCATGTACCTAATTCAGCTAATATATGGTGACTTTGGCACTGTATAATTTAGCCTAAGCTCTTATCGGCCTTTTGGCTAAGATCAAGTGTAGACCTCCGGTCTCCCATTGGTCGGGGCTTCGGCTGTAGGGCCAAATTATGCAGGACAGAGGTCTCGAGATGCTTGAGCCTTGGCTGATTATCAACCCAAGAGAAAGGGCCTTCCCAAGGAGGGTCTTGGAGGGGCGATCCGTATGTCTTGCATTTTTTGGTGTCTTGCGTTCTTTCTGTCCCCTTTTTTTCTTGATCTGTTGCTTCCTTTCGGGTCTTTAATAGACGGATATCTATGAAAGAGAAAAATTGGTCCAATGTTTACCAAGGGTTCCATCAATGAAAGATCCAGTATTTAGCCTCAGCGCTGATCATCCTTTTGGCTAAAATCAAGTGTAGACCTATGGTCTCCCATTGGTCGGGGGTTCAACTATAGGGCCCAAGCATGCAGGACAGGTGTCTCGAGATGGTTGAGCCTTGGCCGAAGACGAACCCAAGAGGAAGAGCCTTCCCAAGGAGGGTTCTGGAGGGAAAGTCCGTATGTCTTGCATTTTATGGTAACTTAGTGCTTTCTGTCCCATTTTTTCTTGATCTGTTGCTTCCTTTTTATGTCTTTCATAGATGGATATCTGTGAAAGACAAAAATGGGTCCACTGTTTATCTGGGATTCTATCAATGAAAGACCCAGTATATAGCCTTAAAACAGTTACATGTATACTACAATGACTACGTACTACAATGGATCAGAAGAAAGGTCAAGATGCTTTTAGGCCTGCTGAACCACCTCACTGTACATCCTCTTCACTCGGCGTACTATCATCTCTTGAGATGGAATACTACCCTCTGGCTCATTAAAAATTCATCAGAGCTTTTAAACTATTTCCTTCTACTCCGTATATAGTGATAAAATCCCGGACTACCAAACCTGTTCCTATTTACAAGATATTTGATACCTAATCATATTGGAACACAGCCACTAATTTCACTTTCCAATGCTTTTTACAGGTCACAAAAACTACTCCCTGTTGACCTGAGACCAATTTTCACACATCAAAAGAAATATAGTTGTAGCTCCTACCCTGAACTTCTTTAAAATTCAAATTTTGCTAAGCAGTATGCGACGCTTTATGTAATTATGTGTTTAACACTTTCTAAAGGATCACGTTTGCTGCACTGACTAACTAAATATCTCTTGCTGAGTACTTTGTTTGACAATGGGCACTTGATTCTTGTCAGCTGAAATTGGATTACTTGCTAATGGTGAAGAAAAGGACTGTAGGCTTTTGTCACAACCAATAAATTCTCTTTTAGAAAACATATTGAATTCAATGGTCACGGCAGACATACAATTACTTCAGACATTCGGACTGTCGTGTGATACTCGATCACTCCAGACTGTTGGTCGTGGTCCATTATTTTCTTGAAAGCGATATAATCGATTATTATTGAACTGAACTAAGGTTTTCAAACATCGTTCTGCTCAGGAGATACTTGAAGGTCAGACCATCGTCCAGATAAAAGATTAATCAATGTTCTTTGGACAGCCTCACAGTTGACACGATTTAAAACTTCGTAATATGTTTTGTAGTTTTTAATACCTTTTGTAATATACTTTGTAGATCGATTCTCGGGCTTTTGGCTAAGATTAGGTGTAGTATCTTCTATTCTTGAGGATTTGAGGATGGGATCGGACGGTGTCTTTAATTTTATGGCTCAACCATGCAGGACAGGTGGTCTTGAGATATTTGAGGACTGGCTCTAGATCAATCCAAGAGAAAGGACCTTCCCACGGAGGGTCTTATAGGACTATCCATATATTTTCCTTTTTATGGTGTCTTGTTAGCTTTCTGTCCCCCTTTTTCTTGATCTGTTGCTTCAGTTCGGGTCTTTCATAGACGGAATTTGTGACAAAAATGGACCTACTATTTTCCAAGCATACCATCAAAGAAAGACTCAATATGCTCTGTACAAAAACTCTATTGCAGCTTTCAGAGATAACGTATTTCAGATTCTTTAGGTTATCCATTTATTACTCAAAGATGGTTTATGTTACTGACATGTCCGATAATAAACTCATGGAGAAAGTAACACAATGAGCACGTCAGCAACATCTTTTTTAAAAACTTTCAATCGCACTTGCCAAACAATTTTTCAAGGACTATTTAATCAAAGATAAAAATTTAATGTCAAAACGCAACATGTGATATCCACTAATAAGAAACCTTTAACACTGCAAATCATTCTTTGACAATCAACAGAGGCAAGACGTAGTTAGAAAGAAAATTAGGAAATTAAAATAACAGATACTTACTTAGCCAAACTTCACATCCCAATAATATGATAACTACAAAACTGGCAGTAGACACCTGAAAATACAAAAAAGAAAAACAACGCCTATATTCAAAATTTGTGAGAATAAAAAATAAGGAAAAATTGGTACTGAAAAGAAAGATGTTGCTACCAATAATAAGAGTTTATGTTGTTCTTCTTGTAGAGGTTGAGATGTTGACAGTAGAGGAAGTCTTAGAGGTAGCTGCTGCGATCCAGTTAGTAGCAGGTCGAAACATATTTAGTATCACAGAGAGATTGGAGATACAAGGTTTTATGAATATGATGATAATACAGGATAAACATGAGTAGATTAATTGCTGATGGAAGTGTTGCAGGTCAAAGCTTTTTTTTATTGCGGTGGTGGCTGAGTGGCTGAGTGGTTGAGTGACTGAGTGGCTGAGTGGCTGAATGGCTCAGTGACTGTGTGGCTAAGTGGCTGAGCGGCCGAGTGGCTGAGTGGCAGAGTCAACAGATTATCACGCAAGATGTTCCCGGCTTTATCCCCGGCTACGTACCCAGATGTACTGTGCTCAATTCGTTTCCCCTTTGCAAGTGATGGCATGCTATTGGGTTTGAACATGAATTCAGAAATTGGGAAAGAGAAGAAATCAATAAATTAAAAAAGTACAAAGAAAAAGAACAAATAGGATAAGTAACTCTCTGCGCCAAAGTTGCTTCAAGCCTTCTTTGGGGTGAAAGATCTAAAAAGAATGTAAAGTTGTTAATAGGAGAAGTAATTTCTTGTCAATTTCTCTTGCGAAGATAAACGCTATATTTTTTTTGCTAAGAGAACTTAACATTAAAATTTTTTGCAGAGGCTTGACAGGTTTTTCCTATGATAAAGCTCATCGCTAATTTTGAAAAAAATTTGTGGAATAAAATAGACGTTAAGGAGATTTCGTGGAAAAAACGATTGGCCATTCTATTGGGTATTTCTTGGCGTTGTTGATATTACTTTCATCCTTGGCCTGCGTAGAAGCTAATGTAGTCCACAAACTTACAAGCTAGGGTAGTGCAAAAATTTACAAGCTAGGCTAGTGCAAAAATTTACAAGCTAATGTAGTCCACAAATTTACAAGCTAATGTAGTCCACAAATTTACAAGCTAGGTTAGTGCAAACAATTTACAAGCTAGGGTAGTGCAAAAATTTACAAGCTAGGTAGTGCAAAAAATTTACAAGCTAGGGTAGTGCAAAAAATTTACAAGCTAGGGTAGTGCAAAAATTTACAAGCTAGGGTAGTGCAAAAAATTTACAAGCTAATGTAGTCCACAAATTTACAAGCTAATGTAGTCCACAAAGTTTACAAGCTAGGGTAGTGCAAAAATTTACAAGCTAGGGTAGTGCAAAAAAATTTTGATGGTTTTTGTACTTTCGCTTTTGATTTGTATACAAGCTGTTGTATTCTACTCTCTTATTTATTTCACAAAGGCATGTACCAATCCATTAGCCTGTCATTTATGAAGGAGAAACAAAGTTAACACAATACAAGGTGGTAGGTAGGTGGGTAAGGGTTCGACCCGAAAACTCTGTGCATGGTGAACTGACGGCCAACCACTCGGCCATTAAAGTTTCAACACAAATGGGGGAGAAGATATAAATTAACAATTAATTTAGATTCTTTACCAAGCATTTCCAATTTTTTTAAAGCCTGAAGCATGAAATCTTTACAAGTAGTGCAACAAAATAAGGATAAAACATTGTTTTAGAAGCAATTGAAGCTCATTATGTTAACTATTGGTCAACTAAACTTACTACTTGCTTTCAAAAGCATTAAGCATTTACCTTGCTTCTAATACGAAACGCTTGGATGAGTAGGCATATTTGTTAAAGAGGTACATGAGCTCAGTTTTTAACGCAGGATATGAACTCACATCCTTGTTGACAACTGTTCAGTGCTCCTTTCGACTGTTGAGTTTTTGTCTGAAGTGCTTTTTTGATCTCTGTAACAACCTAGGAGATCACGGCACAATGTGAAATTCTCAACAAAGTGCAAAACTTTGGGAGTGAAAAATTGAACAATGGTGTCGACAAAAAAAAACGTTTATCACTTTCTCCTTATTTGACGTGAAGAAAATGATCCATACAATAAGGGAGGGAAAAATACAAAAACTATCCTAAATTATTTATAACGATAACCCAATTAAATCTCAAATTGAGCAGCTGATTGCCTGATTAATCACTTTTCCTGGTGTTATTCCGGTTAGTACAACATGCGACTATTTTAGTGTACTTAATTCCTAGCATACTAAATCCCGGTTAGACAATGCTGAAATTTGCGGCAACGCCTGCTGGATAAAGACGATAAAGAAAAGGAAAGGACAAAGGACAAAAAGCAAATTTGGAGAAAATTCCTCGCAATAAAAAACCTGAGATAGAGACCACAGAATCACATATTCCTCAGCAAAAGTAGATGAGAAATACACAATAACGTTCAAAGAACCTGTTTCTACATCTTTTCAGGTTTCTAATCCCCAAATGGCTCCGAAAGGAAATATAAAAATACTGATCGGTATTATCTAATCTCCATATGTAATATTCTTCTACCCAACAGATATTAGTAATCCTCTAATTAATAAAATATTTTATTAAGTTTAATAGTACTCTCCTGGTATCCTGAAAGTTCATGTCAATGGAAATATAATGTATCCCATACACAAGGTCTTTTTTTATCAAAGTGTAAATAAATTATGTGTATGCAATAAACATTGTGGCATAAATCCATTTTAATTAACCAAACCAACAACATATCACTTCATTGATAATATATTTCGAGAAGGATTTCCTCATCATCAGATCTGAGAGTATAAAAACAGCTTAAATGCAGTATAAAATGTTACAACTAAAATATATGCATCTGTTCTCTCTCTCTCAAAACTCTGCTGTTCATGAAAATAAAAATAAAGCAAAGACATTACTGGCAAATAATCAATATCTCTCGTTCTTCTACGATCCAATTATAAAGAAAACTTTACATTCGATTCTTCAGGACAATAGAGTTAATGAAGAAGAGGACTCTGGATCTATGGAACGTAAAGTGCTGTTCATATAATACAGAAGAAAAGTTTCAGAAAAATATGAGAAATCGTAGATAAAAATTTAATCACCATGTAATAGGAATTTTACCAGATGTAAAGTAAAAGCTGTCCTACCAACGTTGAAACCAAAGCCGAAATCCCTTAAAAGCTGTGCTGTATATCAATATGTTGTTCACGGTGTCAATCGTGCTATGTCAGGCAAATCGCCCCTCATTTGCATACAAGAAGTAAAGAGCATTCGCGACCAAATAGCATTTTGGGAAGTCATTTAAAAGCTTGAGGTTGTAATGTGTTGTAAGAGTGAAAATGTGGTACTTCAGTACATAATATCAGATATTTATAAAAGGATCCAGTTTGTGGAAGTTGTGAGTTTGATCTTTGTCAACGTATAATCTGCGACAACCTCCCAGTTCGAGATAAGGTGTCGGATCAGGGGTTTTTTTAATTGGTGATATTGATAGTTTAATGGCAACATAAACTCACTATTAAATGCATTAAGTGCAGCCCTCAATGAATCCTGTCGTATTATTACGGGGGGCATTAAATCAACTCCTTTGTCCTGGCTCTACGCTACTGCTGGCATTGCGCCACTCGACATTCGAAGGGAAACGATAAGCAAGGCTGAAAAAAGAAAAGTCGATGCAGACGACAGGTACCCTCTTCACCAGCTGCAACCTGCCCAAAAGCGCCTGCGATCTAGGACAAGCTTCCTGGATGCCACTCAACCTCCGAACCACGAACCAAAAGAGGAGAGGGAGCAGAAATGGCGGGAACAGCTGGACAAGCATGGAGAGGCTGAACAGCAATGGATTAAGAGGGGCATTTTACCAAATGAAGAACTTGCGAGTGGAAGTGGGAAGAATTGAATAGTATGGAAGACGCTGAAGCACATCAGAACCGAAACTGGAAGATGCATGCCATCCCACAAGAAGTGGGGCTTCATCACAACAGATACCTGTAGTTGTGACTCGGTGCAAACAATGCCCCACCTTCTAAACTGCTCTACTGCACCAGGCCGCCAACCAGCTGATCTGGCACTTCCATCAAAGAAGGCTTGTTGTTTCTAGCAGAACAACAAGAAGAATAAAACCATTAAATAACAAACCAATAAAGACGTTTAAAAACCGTTATGTAATATTATGTTGGAAAATGAGATCAAAATTTGTATTATGGCTTGCATCCAGGAAGTGACAAGCACTGATACTCTGGGTTTCAGTATTCTGTTGAGGACACGTCGATTATGTTAGGAAACGTCAAATAAGGAAAAATATTCTTCATGTTGGTTATATTGATTGTAGTTGTATGAATGGTAAGCAGCCTGATTTTGATGCAGCAGATCCACTCTAGTTGATGGTGTCAGGATTATAAAGACCGCAGTTTGCCTCCGTTGCATAGTTTTAAACAAGCAGAACAGATGCGAATATTCCAGAGTTCCATGCAGTAAGTTTATATGCTGGGCCCTAAAATATAGGTAATGCAAACAAGGAGATTTCATTTTCAAGAAACAAAGAAGTGACTAGATTAATGGTTAATGGAGAACAAAACAGGCTGGTGACGATTGATCCGCTGTGGCCACCCCTAACGGGATATAGCCGAAAGACAAAGAAGAAGAAGAGGAGATACAATTGAATTTTGCCTTTTGGGTAACAATTTGCTTCACATAGTGAATCCCAAATGTAAGTTTGAGAACTAGTAGAACATCCTTTTAACCTAAAATATGTACATTTTATTGATGGCTATTGAAATTAGGGGGTTAGCTTACTTAAGTCAAGTTTAATTCCAAAGGGCACCTTTGGAACTGATACCATTAAAGGTCACCAAAAAAAATGTCTGTAATTGACTTTGCAGTGTCATCAAAATTACTTATTCACGTTAGTAAAAATATTTTTAAAAAAACACCAGTTACTCAATTACTATAGTCTTGCAAACCACTTTTCTTAATACCAGCGTAAAATGTCTTTTTTAAAAAGATAAAGTTTCAGTTGGAATTACGATGTAAGAGTTCTTTAAGTAAAATGTGCGCCATATCTGAGGAATTGGATCGAACCTCTCAAAACCCCTAATTGTAATGGTATTGATGTAAGAGCTTTATCATGTCTTGAGTCGTAAGTTTTTTCTGAGCTACGTTTCGAGAAATCTTTTCACCCATCGTCAGGCTACTGAAAAGACAAGGTACGGCTGTTTTTATATCTTGGTAGGGTGGACCTACGTGTAGACACGGATCGAGTTGTTTCGAGGAATGGGATCATACCTATGTTGTGTTTCTTTCTTTAGTGCTGGGAGCCATATTTCTGGAAGGGTGTAGGATATATTATTGATGTGATTGCTGTGCTGTAGGGAATGGATTGTTTCTTTTATTTTTCTTGTTATTGTGTTGATTTCCTAGTCTATGGAATTACTTCTTGTGTTTTAAACCCAGATGTTAAAAGAGGTTGACTAAATCGCTGCAAAGTTCTCGTTTTCAAGTAAAAATTTGCGATCAGATATTCATTATTACATTTTTAGCTATGTTATAAAACATGTCCTGCGGAAAATAAGTAAGATGACCTGCATCATTTTATCCGTATTCAGATAATATGCTTAGTGAGCTACAAGACATTTTCCTTCTTTCATGTATTTTCTATGGCAACTAATTTGTACTTTCCTTATCTTTGTGCAAAGTTATTGATTAAGGAAACATGGTTTCCAGGATTAGATTCCCAAAATTGATAAAAATATCCGATGAAACAAAAGACATATTAAGTCTCGTTTTACCATCCTTTTGGTTGCTATTACAATATGAAAGTAATTTTAAAAATATATCTACAAGACATGAAGTCACAAGAACTCAATTAACAAACTTGTATCAAGTCACCAAGCTTATTTTCTGTGAAATAAACTTTCCAAAATCCAAATTTAGTTTAATTCAATTCTAACACTCTTTGTAGATTAATATATTGTATTTCACTCAGCCAAATAGGATTAACTGGGTAACACCGACTAATGGGTGGCAGTCAGAATATCCGACGTTTAAGGAAATGCCACTTATTTAAAAAAAATTTGAATAAATGTTGGTTGTAAAACTTGGAAAGATTGAGATTCTGAGGTAATTTCATGAAAATACCATTTTGATGATCAAATAGTCAAAAAACAACAAATACATATATGCGGAACTCTGGCCAACAAAATAATGGAGAATTGAGGTGAAGCTTTGGCTAAAAGATATTCGTATGCCTTTTTGTGCTACGTTCAACTTAACGAAATGCGGATATATTGAAAATTCCATAGCCTAAATTAGACTTTATATACTGTATTTGCTGCTACGTTTCCTGGCTTTTTTTTGTATTTACTGCATGTCAACAGTTCTGATTTCCCCCAACAAAGGCTGCGTACCATTCTATGTTGACCTACGTGTAAAAATAATGCTTTTTGTCAATTTCTCATGAAGACTCTCCGATATTATCCCTGTTATCGATTTCCACATCATTTAAAAACAAGATACAGGCCTACAGTTGTCAACTGCGTTGCCTTTTGCTGAATCTTTTTTGCTCAACACTATTTTCCTAGTGGCCATCCATGAGATTAATTCTTTCTCGTAAATTATCAAATCGTTTAGATTCCAGTTACTGTGACTCTGATGTCGATATTTTCTACGACCAACTTCAAACCGAAATCAACAACCTGCCAAGAGCAAACAGCTACATCGTTTTGGGTGACTTTAACGCCAAGGTCGGGAGCGACTCCTATCTTAATTGGCCATCAGTTGTTGGCAAATTCTGCACAGGGAAAGGAAACAATAGAGGCGAAAAACTGTTGCAATTCTGCGCTATAAATGATATGAGTATTGTAAATACCTTGTATAAACAAAAGAACAAGTCAAGACTCGTGACATGGGTATCTCCTGATGGACAAACCAGAAATCAGATTGACTTTATCATCATGCCTAGAAGCAGGTTGAAAAGTGTCAGAAACTGTAGAGTGTATAATTCTGCAGATGTTGGTTCAGACCACTCACTTTTAATGGCTAAAATTCACGTCCCCCGGAGTAAAATACACAAAAAGAAACCAGACCTGAAAAGATACGACGTTGCTAAGCTGAAAGACGCTGCCATCACTGATAAATTTAAGCAGAGGATTGGAGGAAAATTTGAACCACTCCTTAGACTCGATGCTGATGTCGAGGAAATTTATCAAAAATTTAAGTCAATTACAAACGAAGCCACCGAGGAGATAGTTGGCTTTCGAAGAAGAAAAAATGTTGATGGAATGACTCAAGAAGAAGCTGATTTGTGCGAGGAACGAAGAAAGGCAAGGAAGGAAATGCTTAAGGATCCAACAATTGCTGCCAACAGACAACGCTATTCTGAACTGAACAGAAATGTAAAACGTGCTGTGAAGGAAGCAAAAAAGAGACAATTTAATGAAAGAGTAACAATACTAGAGGAGCAGTATCGTAAACACGACAGCCATAGTTTGTTCAAAACAGTCAAGGAACTTGAAGGAAAGCCTAAGAAGCGACTAACAGTCATAAAAGATGATGATGGTGTGAAACACTTTAACCAGAAAAAGATATTACAGTTATGGAAAGAGCATTTTGAAAAACACTTAAATACTTCATTTGAACGTGATGAAACTGCTGTCCACTCAATCGATCCTATTCCCGTTGATTATGAAGAAAATGTCCCCGAAATCACAAAGGACGAGATAAAAAAGGCTGTTAATAAAATGAAGAACCGTAAAGCACCAGGAATCGATGGTATCACCATAGAAGTAGTGAAGGCAGGTGGAGAAACGATGATTGCTCTTCTGCAAAAGATATTCAATAAAATCTTGACTACAGAAAAGACGCCTGAAGATTTTTCCAAAATGATAGTCTCGCCCATTCACAAGAAAGGAGACAAGTTGGTGAGAGGCAACTATCGTGCTATATCTCTCTTGTCAATACCAGGCAAAGTGTTCTTAAAGATCTTGCTGGAACGAATGAAAGCAAATGTTGATAGAAAGCTGAAGGAAAGCCAGTATGGTTTTCGTGCGGGTAAAGGGACTGTAGATGCCATATTTGTTGTACGACAAATAATCGAGAAAGCCAAGGAAAAGAATATACCTCTACATTTTCATTTCATTGATTTTAAATCTGCATTCGACACCATTTGGAGGTCAGCCCTTTGGAAAATGCTCCTGAAGATAGGTGTAAATGCCAAACTCGTTAACACAATCAAGTATATGTATGACAATACCAAATGTGCAGTTACAATTGACAGTGCACTCACAGATTGGTTTGAGGTTTGCGTTGGTGTTCGCCAAGGCTGTATCCTTTCTCCAACTTTGTTCAACCTGTTTCTTGAATTCGTCATGGATGAATTATCTAGCTTACGTGATTTCCACCTTGAAGCTGAGCTGAACGCTGATATTCGTTATGCTGACGATACAACTTTGATATCCACCGTATTCGAAAAACTGCGTTTCTCAACGGAAGAGCTAGAAAAGGCATGTAAAAAGTGGGGCCTTAAGATAAATGCAGACAAGTGCAAGATCATCTCTCCTGACCACCTTGAAGATATCAAAATAGGAGGAGCTAACGTTGAAAAAGTCGAGAACTTTGTATTCCTTGGTTCGGTAGTTCCAAACACGACAGACGATGTGAAACGGAGGATAGCTCTGGCAAGTTGCGCATTTGGTAGACTTAAAAAGAACGTATGGTCCAGAAAAGAAATACCAAACTGTATCAAAAGTCGGCTTTACAGTGCATTGATTGTCCCAATCGCTATATATGCCTCAGAAACGTGGACGTTAAAATCGGAAGATGCACGTAGATTGGAAGTATTTGAAAATGACTGCCTGAGAGCAATGGTTGGAAAAACAAGGAGGGACAGGTGTCGTCTATCAGACATAAGAAGGCTTCTAAACATGAAGGATGATATACTAACTCTCATCAAGAAAAAAAGGCTTACTTGGTTCGGACATGTAAAGCGAAGAGGAGATGGTAGCTTTGTGAAAAGAGCATTCAAAGAAGATTTTGAAGGAAAAAGAAGTAGAGGGAGACCAAAAAAGCGTTGGGCAGACCAAATCCGAGATGATCTCAGAATTCCGATCCTGACTGCTGAACGCAAGGCGAAAGATCGTGCCACCTGGAAGGAATATGTAAAGAAAGAATGTGCAAAGACCCAAGGAGGGTTACGCAATTAAGTCAAAGTAAGTAAGTTTTTTAGCTGGGAAGCAATTCCCTCGTGTACAGATGTTAGCTTATTAACCCAAAACCCATGGATTTCATTGGGGCCATGAGATTTCCATTAGGGATTTTCTTGACTTTCTGATTTACAATTCTTTTTGTAATTCAATATCATTTTATTCTATGTTAACTTTGTTTTTTCTAAGCTCCTCTACCCATTCTGCTCTTTTATCATGTTGCTTTTTGTAGTCTCATATATTTAATCACAATTTTCTACTTTCATCTGGTGTTTTATTCTCTCTTTTCTTATTATCTTGAGGTTGTTGATAGACCTTTCTTTGGTCATATTAGAACATTCGATTGATCTGACATTGTTGTATCCTTTGCTCATATCTATTTAATTTGTATGACATGAATTACAATCTCTGTTTTAGTTCTTCCATTACAAGAAAAATTCCTTTTCTCGTGGTATTATCTTTCCATGAGACTTCATTATATTTGCCTTTCTTTAGTGTTTCACCTTCCTTTTTACGTTGAAGAATATTTCTTTTCTTTTTTCTTTTTTGCTTTGCTGAGAGTGTGTTTCAGATGATTTGAAAAAAAGAACACTTAAGGTGCGCAGAATCGTGATTTTAAAAATTAGGCTTGCTGTGTCTACCTTCAATTTTTTCTAATTTGGCTCCACCAAAATTAATATGCCCTTTCCTGAACAAAAATTCATCATTTGTCCTTACGTACAATGTCTGATTCCTGTTGCACTGTTAAAAATGGGAGTGAAGTGAGTTATATCGATGTTTGTTCCTTCGCTTAGCATCATGTCCATCTCCTTGCACTCTTTTACCAGTATTTGAAATAGTACAATACTTCTGACGACTATCGAAAATATTTAAGAATCAAAAATGTATTTAGCGATACCTTCTGCCAATTCATAAATGTGCGTTGCTGACAATTTTGAATCCCCTAATTTGTAAACATTTTTGGACGAAAAAACCCTTTAAACCAGAAGTGGGCAACCTTTCTTGAGAGTGGGCCAGATCCTTCAAAAATTTTCTTCACGCGGGCCAAACGTAATAAGAAAAGCAAAGAACAAATAGAGAGAGAAACAAAGAGAATCAAAGAGAAAAAACAAAAGCCAAATTATGTAAATTAACCTCGCTGTCAGTATTGCCGTGAAACCACACCGGTGTGCCCGTTTAAACGCGGTCAAAACTACACCCATGAAAAATTGTACCGCTGTGTGGCTACCGAAGTGTGACTCACAGTTATCCAAGTGAAAAAGTTTTTCCTGAATCTCAAGTTTGACAAAGTTATATATTTTATTCTATTCATTCAATATCTGGAACCGCTAGACAATTATATTTGCTAACAAAAAATTTTATGTTATGGCCTCGCGGGCCATCAAAATTCTTCTCGTGGGTCAGAATCAGGCCCGCGGGCCGTAGGGTTCCCACCCCCTGCTTTAAACCATCGCAAAGCCTTACTTTGAAAACGATTGGGGGCAATTGCCTCATTGTCTCCCTCTACGTACGGCTTGTCCTAAAAACGAAAATGAATTTTTTGTCGTTTTATAAAAACGTGTGTTTTTGTTCTGATCCCGAACGTGAGTTGGTTTTTTTTCTCGTATTCATCGTATATTAATTAAACATATTAATTAATATTAAGTTGAAGATTTTAACATTCTCTGAAACAAATGAAAATTAACCTATCAGTCGTTTGAAAACGTTTTCTAATATTTCATCGCATAATTTCAAGGCACTGTTGAGGGTAAGCGAGAAAGAGGACAGGTAACATTGCTGATTTGATGAAGAAAGACATCAACAAGTGTACTAAACTGGCATTGGATAGACAAAGTGTGGAGGACTATGACAGTGGACCTCTTTGAGATAGCACCCCGGTAAGGTAAGATTTCAGGAATTCAAAAGAATCGATATATCTTACCTAAGTTATCAGATATATAACCATTTCGGAATCATATCAGAATGGCACATACGACTGAAGAATTAACCTTAACTTTTTATTACAATATTTTCTTATACCATATGGTGAAGAAAACGAATTGTGATGGAAATGCCAGTCTCATCGAAAATATCTTGTGTTTTTGTGTATTTCTGAGTTGCCTTTTTTTTTAACATTTGCAGTCTACTCAAGTATGTTGTTTTCAATACACAGATATATTTTATTAAGTAGCTTTGTCTTTTTAAGAATTTTTTTGGTGAATGCTAAAAGTTAATAAGGATTTTCTTGGCAATAAATAGGAGTAAACTTTTTCAAAAACATTTTTAGAAACGATACCTAAACGTGATACTTGAATACTCAAACTGATAAGTGTGAGTGTGTGTTTAAAACTAATATAATATCCATCACAAAAGGAAAGGTAATGCAGGAATGTAATTAGACCTGGTTCTCATAGTAAATATTGTTTTGAAAGCTGTTACTGATTGACAAATTTTTTGTGTTCTGTAAGAATATTTGACGAAATTTGACTCCTACTTTTAGATTGACACCCACTAAAAATTTTGTATAAAAGTACTTTGGGCAAAGTCAGATCTTCTTCTTCTTGCATTCTTCTTCCATCGCTAGGACGGGTCGGCCGCTCCAAACAGTCTGCGCCACTTTCGGCGCTCCTTGTAGTCCTCCCGTATTTAAGCAAAGTCAAATATCTGCAATTAAAGCCAAAGTTTAATATGTTGCGATGATAAATGTTTTTAAGGATGTTGAAGTAGAAACATAAGGTATATCTATGCTCACCATACTGTAAATTGTTGTAGTAAATGACTTAGGATTTACGTCCCAAGATTTTGAGATTTTGTTACTCAGGCCATCTGTCAAGACAGTCTAATTTTCGTGATGATTAACGACCGAGATATTCAAGGGTAAAGTGCTGACCTAAGACGGTATTGTGGCCTTAGAAAATATACATGCAATTTTTATCTATATTCAAAATACTTTAATTTTTTGTCTTTTGATATTTTTGGTGAAGTAGGGGTTCACTTTCCTACTAAAATACGCTTTGGGGATACATAGTCTAGAGACCACCTTTCAATATCTGGTTGATTAAAAATCTATCCTTACATAGAGACAAATACATTATTCCTATTAGGTAAGTGGTATGAGGTTCATCACATATCTTTCCTTACAACAGAAGTCAAAAGATCTAAATTATAAATTTAATTAAAATGACAAAGCCATAAGATATTTATTTTTACGCCACGATTTTTGCACTAGTGACGAAAAAGTAATCTCTTGTTCCTATGTCGTTAGAAACGAGTCTTCTTGCCCAGTTGCAACTGACGTACCGATGCGATAAGGAAACGAAGTGTCGAGAATGACATTAATATTGAAATCTGTGAGCAACACTAGGTGACAGTGACTGAAATTAGTTGTTCTTGTTCTTGTTCAGAGGGGAAAGTTCTCAAGTAATTAAGACGATCGCGTTGTGTGGCAAAGTAATTTTATCAATGTTTCACCATGAATATGGATGACAGAAGAAGAAGACGACGACGAAGAAGAAAAAGAAGATAAGAAGAAGAAGAAGAAGAAGAAGAAGACGAAGAAGAAAAAGAAGAAAAAGAAGAAAGAAGAAGAAGAAGAAGAAGACGACGACGAAGAAGAAGAAGACGACGAAAGAAGAAGAAGAAGAAAAAGAAGAAGAAGAAGAAGAAGACGAAGAAGAAGAAGAAAAAGAAGAAAAAGAAGAAGAAGAAGAAGACGAAGAAAAAGAAAAAGAAAAAAAAGAAGAAGAAGAAGAAGAAGAAGAAGAAGAAGAAGTGGAAGAAGACGTGTAGGAATTAAGACGATGAGACAATAGACGCTTTTAAAAGAAGAAAACATTTAACTCAGAACTATCCCCGTGACACCGAGAGGTCACAAAACAATACTTAAGGAATAATATAGTCTCGCAGCCTGAACTCAACTTGTTTTAAATTTTACCAAGTAAAAGAGAAATATTCCTGATGGAATAAACGAAGCACTGACGCTCCCGCTGTTTACCTTTTCAATTTTTGATAGTTGGAATATTTAGCTTATTGATATATTTTGTGATTGTATATTAGCTTGGATATTTTCTCCTAATAAAAAAAATATGCATCATGATAAATAAACAAAAAGACTTTTTTCATTCATTCATCCCAGAAGCGTTATAATCGCGTTTGGAATCAGTTTGAAATAGAAATACTAAAAATAGGGCTGTTTGTTATCACCAATGTGCTCCAATTAGTTTTCGTGCGTGAAGGTAATCAACTCAGTTTTTGATGATCTTGTGCATAAAAAGAGACCTGGTTTACAAAAGCCCTTCCCAAAGCTGCAACGCCGTTAGAATTGGTAACGACTCTTTTTTTTTTTTTGGTTTTAAGGTCATTTTCCCCCAGTAACTGTGGCTCAGATGGTGCCCTTCACAGGGACTTGGATTTGGCAGTGAAGAATTTCTTGGCAGGATGCCCTTTCTGACGCCAACCAATGGCTTTTTTTTATTTGTGAAGTTCCAAAGTCACCCTCTCAGGGAATCGAACCCGGAACTCTTGGTTGCGGTGCTGTTGCACTAACCATTAAGCCACGGCTCCTCTGACAACTCTATCCCTGACATATTGCTTTCTGAGATCGCTTGTAGAAAACCACATTCTAAAGGAAATGTTGTTTGCCGTTTTTAATCTATTAATAAGCGTCGTTTTGAGNATACATCTTATATATATTTATATATATATATATATATATATATATATATATATATTTACATATATATATATATATTTATATATTTATATATTTATATATTTATATATATATATATATATATATATATATATATATATAAATGCAACCTTTAGGTAGGTAGATGGTGGATAGGTGGCCAGACAGACAGATACAGTGGCTGTGGGCGATAAGAAAATTATTGCTTACTAGGCACCCTTCTAAATCCACAGTGATTTTGTTTTTCAAAGAAATGTAAATGAGGTTTCAGTTCTAACATTTTAGGCCAAAGTTTATTTACGACGATTGAAAATTCCGCAAGGGTTGTGTATTCACTGAATGGATTTTAATCCGTAAATAAATCTCAGAAGGAAATAAATATTGATTAAATCCCCAGGCAAGTACATTTACTGCTATCTTTGAAATATAAAACAGAAGGTTAAACCTTATTATCTTTCCTAATATGCATATATATTATTTTAATGTAATACTATCAAATAATAATTGTTATTCACAAATTAAAAAATTGTATTTTAGAATTTTTCCATACGCACAGCAGTATTTTTACACCTACCCTATGTGATTGTCAAATGTCTATTATACTGTGAGAGAATACGCCACTACACTTGTGAGCCTACTGCATTGGTCAGGAAATGGTTTGTTCAAGTCTTACTTCACTATTGTTGACAAGAAGTTTTTATTGATTTCCTTAACAACAGACTAAACTAAAAAGAGCCAAAATTCACAAGTTTAACGGCTGATTTTTGCATTAATATCACAAGTTTTCTAACTGGTGTTGCTTCCAATACACACAACGAATATTATTGTTAATGAATTCTTAGTATTACTATTCATTATTTTGCACAGAGTTTCTAAAGTATGAGTTAGTTCTCCCTTCATACTGACTTGAATAAATCTCATACACGATTGAAAACAAGCAAAGTGTAACAGATCAACATTGGTTTTGCCGAGATGTGACATCAGATCAAAATACTTTCTCGTTTAGGCTCACGAGATTGCTTATGCTGCTTGAACACTGGTTGCCCACTCTATTTTCCTTCTTTCCTTATCTCTCTATCTCCATATATACCTTTCTCTTCTTCTCTCTTCCTCTCCGTCTCTTTTCTTAAACAACTATTTTTTGAAGCTTTTGTCTGTTAGTATATTGAACTTAGCAATATCTTTAGTGCTGCAAATCGACTACCCCTTGTCTTCTAAGGCTATTTTCAATACAAAAACAATGTTTTAATTTTAGAATCTTAATGAGACTCAAATACCACTATAAGGAATATTGTCACAACAAAAATAGTGTGTATTGCATTTCACTTGTTGTATTTTCTTACATTACAAATAATAATCATTCAAAATTTGAAATTAGATATCCTAACAATAAAAAAGAAATTTTCCTGCGCTAACCAAGGTTTGCATCTTTAAAAGAAAACTGTTTAATATAAGTGAATTTCACTCAGCTTTTCTTTTGAAAAAATTCCTCTCCATACTGTTGAGGAATAATCCCCAAAATGTATCTTACAACTATAAACTAGAACTAAGATACAGGCAAATAAGCTGTCAAAAATAGCCAATTAAATGTTCGCAATATATGAAACAGAAATTAAAAGGAAATATTTCCAGCCTCACCAAACCAGCCATTGATGCCTTTAGTTTCAATAATGAATTTGGTATTAAAATGGACTTCTTTCGTGAAATTATCTATTATTTCCTTCGTCCAAGAAGTTGTCTTCAGGTAGTTTTTAAGGCAGATGTTAACCAACAAACTGTTGCCCTATTGTAAGTAAAAAATTAAAACAGTTTTGATAAAGAAAATAGAAAACAGATGTGTGGTTACCAGAACAATAGTTTTTGAAAAATTTTAATATTTCGTGATGTGATATTCGTAATGTAATATTCTGTTAAATAAATAAATACATTAACTGTGTTTTACCTTCCAAATTTCCAGTTTTAAAAATAAAAATTCCTTATTCTTAAGCTCTTCAACGTAAGCTGTTTTATCGTCTTTTCATTTGCTGCGTTATTGCGTCAGAAGATTTCACTCCATCTTGAAACTTGGTAATTTGAATTTCTCTTGTTTATAAGTTTTGGTGAGTTTTACTTGAAGTAAAATAGACTCTTTTGATCCACAGCAAATGGGAACAAGTATTCATCGTACATGTCAATATTAATAAGTAACTAGGTGTATTTAAGTATGCCTAGATACTTTGTAGCCATGAAAACATGCATCACTAAACGACAATTTCATCGATAAATAAACAGAGCGATCAGAGATGGACAATATCCTATAATAGGGTTGGATTCGAAAAAACATCTGAGTGGACCAATTATGGTAGCTTGGGTAAAATGTCCAGAATCACACCCTCTAGAAACGTGAAAAATGAAGACAGCACACTGTTATTTATTATTATGCTACTGATACGTTTTCCAGCATAAAAGAGATTAGGTGACTAATGCTTGATATGAATGATCCAAATCCCAAATTATTGACAAAGCTGTATCAAAACTAAGATTGGATAAACCCTGTCTTTTTTTAGATATTTTGTGATTTTTTTTGTGGACATAAATTAGTGGTACACCAGGAATTTATAGGGACTCAGAAGCTTCATTCAGAATACAAGCTAACAGAGCTGAAATTTTTCTAGTAGACCAGGTGGCGTTGCCAGCATTCAACGTACGAAGCAGCAAAAGGAACTTGCCTGCCATAGCTGTTACCCTTATGAAAGCTACAAATGTTTACGTGGTTTATAAACCAAGGCTCCCTGGTACCCTACTAGACCAACTCTTTTAGATAAACCTGGTGTTTATGGAAAAACCTTTTTCGTTGCTAAAGATCCTGTCAGGCCTGCAGCAAATGACTGATTTCAACCTGCATCACCGATCAATCTTGTTTACTCAGTAAAATCAGACCTCTCAGAAATGTGAACTGAAGAAGGTTAGTAGAACCTCCTTGAGTCTGTCTAACACGATTCTGCCAGATTGTAGAGATTTGTACCAAAGTTTCATGTGAATTGAGACAACTATCTTTTCCATCTCACCTTGATGAATTTGTAAGCACCTCCACACAACACAGAATGATGATTCACTAAACACTGAGGATGTTAGTATACGCATATACTGTTCTATACTATAGATCAATTGTACAGTGAGTGCGGTCAAAAATAAAAATGTCTACATATAAAGATTTCCAATCTAAGAATTGAAAGCTACAATTACTTTTTCTATTTGAAGTAGTATGCTTCTGTTACTATGTGACTCACATTTAAAGGTTGTTGGTAAAGGTTATATGATACCATGATCTACTTTTTTTAGTTTTAACGTCAGAAGATATATAGGTTATTTTTATGGAAGTTGTGGAACAAAACAAATGTCATCTTGTAACATCATCTTGCAGTGGACCCTGGCCTTAAATGAGGGTACATAATTTGATTTTGATATGGTCACGTGCCTTGTCTACCTAATCTGCAAGACCAGTGGAAAAGTGATCATCATATTGAGGATAAACAAAATTAGGCGTGTCTTTGTGTGTCTTGTTCCAAACACAAAATTTAACTTGATCTTATGGTTCATGCTTCAGTTACTCTTTCTTCTCGAGTTAGGTAATCTAACAATTGCTCAAAATGGTAAAAAAATCTTGTTCCAGGTAATATTTCGGTGCTATCAAATCCTACCTTAAAAAACCTTATTTGATTTTAATCATGTCTTATTGTATACCAGGCAATACGATGCTATGAGGTAAATCACACGTGTCCTACCTAAGAATCAGGTGTCAGCAAGACGTTGTATCTCAGGTTTTCATATGCAGATAGGAAATACAGTGGTACCAGGAGGTCGGTTGGTTTTTATTACGAATAGGTAAGATGCATGTATATTACTGCGCGACTCAACGAAATTTATCAGGTTAGGGAGAGGGGGGGAAGATTGCTGTAATGCCAACTAATAAATTTGAAGCTATACAACAATGAGCAGAATAAAATTGGATTAAAAACAAAGAAAATTTACCGGAGATGGATTTTATATCTGAAAGTGCCAAATGAAGATGTTTCTTATCAGTGCAGATCTCTGAGAAGTTGTTAATGGCGAATTGGCCATGTCAAGTCAAGCGAGTTAAGGATTTTACCAGAAGGGAAACTTGTGTCTACGATTGTGTACTTTTATTTCGACTAGACTCTACAAATCATATTGATGGACTTGCTATCTACGTTCAAAAGGATCCTGCAACTGTTAGAATAAAAGAACTTGAATGTAAGGATAAGCCTTTCATGCCTTTTAGATTGTCTCTTCTACATGCCATTTGTTATCTATTTTTCTTATATCGATCTTCTTTTCAGTCTTGCTCAGTTATTGAATATGTTTAAGTGTCCGTTGATAAGGCCTTGGACAAGCATCACATTGCTAACACCATTGTCTTTGGTGACTGAGCAAAATTATATATATTTTTGCTAGCAAATATAATTGTCTAGCGGTTGCAGATATCGAATATATTGGATAAAACATATAAGTTTGTCAAACTTGAGATTCAGGAAAAACTTTTTCACTTGGATAACTGTGAGCCACACTTCGATAGCCACACAACGGTGTAATTTTCACGGGTGTAGTTTTGACTGCGTGTAAAAGGGCACACTGGTGTGGTTTCATTCCACTTTCGCAGGGAGGACGGCAATACTCACAGCGTTCTCCTCCGTGGTTCAATGCTCATTCGTCTTCTGGCATTGCTCATCGCAGATATTTCTATGTTCAGTTTCAACGACATGAAACTGCTAAATGCCGGGTTTCTTTTAAATGGGCTGGGAATGGTTATAAAAGCGTGACGTCTGAAGTCGAATTTCGCTATCCTGAACATATTAAAGTCTCTTTATACTCAAAGGCTTGGAATTCGAAATCTTTGAAAGATTTGCAATAGTGCTTGAATTCTGACAAGTCAGTTATTCATCCACTATTTGATGGTTTTCGATTTTCTCTGTTCTCTGGAGAAAAGGTTGATACTTTTGCTAAATTTTTCCTAGCGATTCGTCTTCAAATGACACCCATTTTTGTTGTCAGAGTTCCCTCAGCAAGCTGGTTAGATTTTGAACTTTCTCATCATAACTTCAAGGTGAGGAGGGAAATTATTTATGGGATTGATCAATCTAAAGCTCATGCTACAGATTTGATTTCGGCAGTTATTTTCAAAGCGTGTGCTTTTAAGCCATTTTCTTTGCCGTCCAAGTTTTTAATCTTTGCCTATCGAAATCTTGTTTTCTTCCATCCTGGAAAGTTTCTAATGTTGTTCCTGTTTTCAAGAATGCAATTGAGTCATCTGCTCCTCGCAAACATTAACCTGTACGTCTTCTTTCTGTCATAAGTAAGGTATTTAAACGACTTACCAACAATGCACAGGTGAAATTCCTGTAGAACGTAGGTCCTTCGGTTCAGTACGTGGTTAGAAGATCTAGGTCTACGGGTGATCTTTTGACTGTAATCCTGGAACGTGTCGATAGGTTTATGATACGTTTGGTGAAGGAGAAGCTATGGCTCTTGATATACCCAAGGCATTTCGTAAGGCTTGGCGCGTCGGATTGCTTATTAAGCTTGCTGGGTATGATACTTTTGGAAGGATCTTTGGAACCCTTCAATTCCTTTTCTCAGATTGTAATATCCCTGTCTTTTTATCACATTAAATCGAATTGCATCTGATAAGTGCTTGATCAAAGCTGGCCTTTCTCAAGGATCTATTCTTCGTCTGATTCTATTCCTTTTCAACGTCAATGATCACCCTTGTAATTAGCTTCAGTTTATCAACATTTATGTTGATGATACTACCCTGTGCTCTGGCATTGACCATACGGTGATTCAGCAGGAACAAGGCAAACTTGTAGAAGCTTTAGAATCTGAATTCATGGTTCCAGAGAATAGAGAAGGAAATGCCTGGTTTCTTTCGATGCCACTAAAACGGAACTGATGTCATTCAACAGAAAGCTGGGCCTTTATTCCCTCCAACATTCATGGAATATCATTCCAATGTTAACCCTGGTGATATTATCTCTTCTCTCGAGGAATGTTCATCAACGAGGATGCTTGCTTTGTAAATTTCTTCACTCTTTCCTGCGATTCTTTTATTTAATTTGTTGACAAGTCTGCTTTATAAAAGGCTGGTACTTTGTATCATGCTAGAAGCTACTTTACACCTAAGCCCATCTTGTATCTCTATAGATCTACCATCCACCCTTGCATGGAATACTGCTGCCATACCTGGACAGATGCTCCGTCATCTTATCTTGATGTTCTTCATCTAGTTCAGAGAGGTATTTGTAATTTGATAGGTCCGAATTTTGCTGCTACTCTTCAATCTTTGTCTCGTCAACGAAATGTGACTTTTCTTTTTCTATTTTTTAGATATTAACATGGGAAGTGTTCTGATGAGCTTTCCTCGTTTATACCAGCACAGTTTGTTGCATTTGGTGTGCATCGTTCATCTCGACGTCCTCACCCTTAACCAGATGCTGTACCTCGTTGCAGGATTAAAATTAACGTATCGTGATTCGGGGAATACTATACACATTTCTATTTTCACAACATGTCTTGATGAGAAAAAAAATCACAATACCAAAAGGTACTTTTATTATTATTCTGTAGATCAAGATCTCTCAGCTTGTGCTGATAGTTTAGCTGCTATCCGTCCAGTACCACAGGACGTAGATAGACAGCACCTTTCTTAGGATGATTGCTGATTCAAGTAGAGCAGTTTGCTGGATGTCATTTAGCCTTTTCTGGTCGATACGGAGTACTCCCACCCAGTCACTCAGGCGGTGGATAACCCCAAGGGCGCCAATCACAATAAGAATCACAATAGCTCTCGTCTTCCATATTCTGTTCACTTCTATAACTAAATCTTGATACTTGAGAATCTTCTCTTGCTGCTTCTCCTTCACTCTGACGTCCCCATGCACACCGATGTCAATAATTCGTGTTTCAGCATTCTTCTCTGTCGACAACACCTATATTTGGCTTCCCTGTCTCTATTACTCTATCACAGCAGATGTTAAAATCCCAGAAAAATGGGAAGCTACAGACTTAACTCCGCCGAACGTCAACCCGGTAATTCAAGTTCTCGGAGTGGGCTTACAGGTGCTACACCTTGCCCAAGGGTGACCTGGAGATAGTTTTGGCAAAGGGTAAACTCATTTGCCCAAGTCAAAACTCCACAACCGGATGCAGTTTATCGTCATACCCAGGACTATTTATTATTATTATTATTATTATTATTATTGTCTTTTTTGCTAAATGTCACAGTTCATACTGGTTGCTTTTACTTTGGCCGGGTGTAAACAATACACCTAAGGCATATCATGTCCTGAAGTTCAGATGCTAAATACTTTACGAAGGATCCTTGCAGTTCCTAGTAAGCAGGTCTTTTGGACTATTTGAAGATTCATATTTTCTGAGACACTTCTGATGTTATCTTCCATTCCTTTTCTGATGGTACCGAGTGCTCCTATCACAACAGGTATTACTTCCGTTTTCATTTTCCACATCCTTTGTATCTCAATTTCAAGATCTTGATATTTGCTTTTCTTTTCCATTTCTTTGATTGAAATATTTTTATCACAT
>RDPX01000266.1:1142800-1164812 GCA_003991215.1 Morbakka virulenta
CTCTTTTTTTTTTGTGTTTTTTTAAAGGGTTTTTTAATTATTTTTTCATAGGATCATTCTTCATTCTTCGCAGTTATTTTTTCCTCAGAATTTACCTGCAATCTACAAACTTTACCTTATAATATATTTTTGATAGTTGAACATTCATACTTTTTGGCTCATACACACACACACACACACACACACACACACACATATATATATATATATATATATATATATATATATATATATATATATATATATATATACGAAGTATTTTGATTTTATTGTGTTGCAAACCACTTGCAGTGCAACACTTTGTTTACAAAATTTTATCTTTCTATAATAAAAGTAGTAAAAAAGGAAATAAAAACAACACTTTTTAACGACGTTTTCAACAAAATAGGAAAACAAATAAAATTGCGCCTCTTTGCTCCAAAAACTAAAGACGTCGTTATTTTCGATCTAGATTAACACAGTCCCTCCTAAAACATTGATTACTTGATAAAATATAAAAATCTAAAACCGAGATTTTATTTTTGTGATTTAACATTGTTAACTTAAACTCAGCATACTGTTCAAGGATAAAGTTTTCAAGGATGAAATCATTTTCAAATATGTCACCTGAGCTGAAAAGATCAAAATCGTTCTAAGGCAACCTATTTTGTCTTTTACCTTAAATACGATTTAAAACATGGCGAAAACTAAGAGGCAAATGTAAAAACTGTTCAGAAATTCGAAAAGGAATTTGATGAAGAGTTCAAATATCACCTTCGCAGTGGGAAACTTGGCACTCTAAGATGTTTAACTTGTAAACGGTGAGAATGACAAATTCAAAAAAATACTGAATTTTGCTCCAAAATGAATAAGCCCTGGTTCCACTTCAGATGATAAACATTCTGTCAAAAAACATATCTTAAGCTTGCAGCATCAGGATGATGTTAAAATATCGAAAAGACGTAAACTAGGAGGCGGTGCATGAAAAAAGAAAAAGGTGTATTGGGCAAAGTTTAAAACACATCTGCGAATCGGATTGCATATCGCTCAATGTAAAGTTTAAATGTGCATATTACTTAGCCAAACAAGAAAAACCATATAGTGACAATCTGAAACTCCTATCATTACATAAGAAAAACGGAGTCATAACTGAGACCTTCTACATAAGTCATCAAGCAGCCATGAATTTCATTAATCGTATCACTGAAGACACATGCGAAAACTTACAGCAAGCAAAAGCAAACTTTTACTTGATATTAATTGATGGCAGTGTTGATAGTGTGGTGGTAAAGCAAGAGTTAATTATTATTCTCTAAACGAAAGTACCCATCTCCAGTAGAGGCTCAAAGTTCTTTCTGAAGAATGTTCTTATTGAGACACCACCTGTAGCTAGCTGGCCGTTGACTCTAAAGAGTTCATCCACCCTTTGATAAGTCTTGTTTTTATTCCTACTGGGTTGCTAGCCACCCTCCTCGCCAGATTTGGAATTTGGTGGGAGAGCCGGTTTAGTCGCCGACCACTCAACCATGCAACAGGTTGTACTGGATTACATGTTACCAGTAGCAGGGCAAGCCCTGACCTGACAAACGCAACACCAAATTAATGATGCAGCTAAAATTTCATGTCAACAAAAATAATGTATGCAGCGATTAAAGTTTGCAGCTGAACAGGTGTTTGAGGGCGGCAGTCATATAAAATAAGCTTAAACTTAAGGAGACAATCCATGGGTCATCCTCTTTTCAAGAATGGTTTTAATCCCCAAGCAGAACCAGGTTTCGAGGACAGGGCGCCCTGCCCCCGATACACTCCCAAAATATCCGTGGGAGGATAACAGTGACGAACTGGTTATTTTCAATGAACGAGAAAATCAAATGTTACGATATCTCAAGCAATTTTCAGCAATTTCAAAATGCTGCATCGTGATCTTCAGTGGTATAAGAGAACTCTACTTGATACCAGCAACAAAATTTTGGTGTGAATTTCAGCAGTCTAGGGTTGCTGGAGCGGGATTAGCCCGTCGAAAGGTGCCGTCCTTTTCTTGCCTTAAATGATCTGACTTCGATTGTGTAGTAATCTACATAACGACCTTCCCGCCAATAGTTAACACAGTCGAAGAAAAAACAGTTCATGTGGTTTTGGAGTGAAACGGTAGAGAAATGTCTCTAATCAAGTTAATTACCAAAGGGTAAATTATTTTCGTTTGAAACTTCTTATGCAGTATAACGGTCATTATCGTGCAATACTCTGTCAGCAACAGCATCAACATTACGGGTCAAAGTCTAGTGAAAGTTAACAAACTTAAAACCAAATATTCAGGTCATTGTCTGTAGCGCAGTTACAAGGTATATACTTGGTCCTTAAAAGTATCAATGTTCTCTAAGTGGTTGTTAAAAAACGTCCTTATCATTTGTAGTTTCATCTAATGGTGGAAGGGGGGCATTCAATATCAAAAGATTAAAAACCACTGGTCTAGAACTACTTCATGGATCGAGTTTGTTTGACGCCTTTGATCAACGTCAATTGCCAAGAATCTTTGTACACTTTAGCAAGGACTTTAATACCCTTGCCTTAAATGCAATAAAATACTAAAATACCAAAGCACTAAGAAATACCACATGTCAATACCATTTCAACGATGTATATTGGCAAGAAAGGTGTGTACGCCTTGATAATCAACTTTAAAAATTCAACGTTAGTACCGGGGTACTAAGGAAAGAAATTAGCACCATTTCTTATCATTGATAGTTTTCACTCTATGACCATGGGCTAATAGAAAACAATCATGGTTTGAAGACGCATCTTTAATATCCGGTTCTTGTATTACCCTTTCCGAGATTCCGAGAATGCGTTATTTGCTCCCTCTCCCTCTCTCTCTCTCTCTCTCTCTCTCTCTCTCTCTCTCTCTCTGTCTCTCTCTGTCTCTCTCGCTCTCTCTCTTTCTCTCAAGGTGCGGTACTCTGACCGGCGTTGGCTGTCATGACAGCCAACGTTATTCGCTAGCACTGAAAAAATAGATATAGAATCACACCATTTTACAAAATGATGGATTGCATTGAAGTCTACGCTTTCAGTGTTAAGAAATATATAATATCTTTTGTTTCAGTTGACCAATGAGAGAACACTATTTTTGTTTAAATCCTGAATCTACTTCGAAATAAAAAGGACTGACGTGTCAGTTGTAAATTTTGACAATGGAAATGTAATATCCCAAAATGAACTTGAAGAGATGGTCAAGAGGAAGCAAGAGTTTTTAGATCTATTTTGGGCACAAAACGCAGGGCCTTCAAAGATACCGGGGCTGTTGTAAGAAGATTGAGAAAATGATAGATTCAGATTCATTCCACATAAAACGTTTATTCAGTGTGTAAGGAATATTAAATGCGTACATTTTATTCGCAGCTGTTGCTAACCGTATCAGAATGGCTTTGAGCTATGCTTTTTCTTTGAGAGGTATATATTTCAGAAATCAGGTCTAAAAGTTAGTAAAAGAACAAGATTTTTGAATCATTGACAAATTCGCCTAAGTGAACACCGGCCTTAAGACTGTAACTGCACAGAAAAAAATAAAATGCTGAGGGCATGTATGAGCATGCTAGGTACATTTCTTAAACTTTCAGTGAAAGGATGATGACCTGGGTATTTAAAGGCATGCCAGCAAGGAAACGAAAAGTGGAAAGCCAACACAAAAAATAATTTGAAGAAATTAAATGTGGTGAGAAAAGCAACTTTAGGAACGGTTAAATAGAAACATTGTTTGAGAAACAGAAGAACAGAAACTTTCGTCCAGAGAGGAAGCACTGCTGATTCGTTGACTGATTGCTAGATAAATCGATACTGTCTTGTTGGTGAGTCCATTGCATTGTCTATCTTTCTTTATTAGGCAGGCGTCTTGTTCTTTAGGAGGTTTTATTCACAAGACATACATGAATTTCTTCCACGTGCAAAAGTAGAAAATATTTTTAACAAAAAGAGCATCATTATTTACTTTAAAGGGTATTTGCGACACAGTGCGATTCGGCATAAGCGATAAATTCAAGCGTTACTACCGTGGCCTTCGCTATAACTTCTACGCAGTCGACTCGAGGTGAAAAACTAGCAAGGGAAAACACAAGTTTGCGCACGCTATATTTTTTATGCTGTCACACAAATGTTCTCGTAAAATCTTATAAATAAATGCTATATAAATATGTTATGAAAAAACTACACGACCAAAAGACTAATTTAAGATCTCCAACATGCATCTAATTGTTGCCTTAATTGCAAAGATACAGGCTTTCGTTGAAAAATTATGTTTGTTGATCTTTTAAGCTCTATCAACATGACGTAAATCCGCAAACAATCGTCACGTGCAAAGATCTGTAAAACCGGATGTTTATTTATGTTGATTTGATAAACAGCAGATTCAGTGTGTGCTGTTATCGTAGCAAGCTTGCCTTGCAGGACATGAACACCACAACCATGCCGAATAAAATAAGCAAAGTAAACGATGCCGACATTATTTGACTATCAAGGTAAATTAACAACTATTTCCTTCATAGTTTTTTGTTTCATATGTTGACATTCTAGACAGAAATCGGCAGCTTAACGAAGATGGAAATAACTTTACCTGTTTAATTTACAACAAGGGGAAATGGGTTCATGGTTAGAAAGAGAGTAGTTTGGTAGCAAAACGTCTAACTTAACTAAAACATGAAGTGGAATACATTATCATTTCATTACACATCTGTGAGCTTAATTTTCACGAATGTATTCTGACGCTAATATTTAATATTTAAGTAGATAAGTACAACAAACATAAACACCACCTTGTTGGATAGATCACTTATTCACTTTCACTTTCACTTTTCAATAATAAATAGAGATAAAAGATGTTAAAAGATGCTATTTACTCTAATTTATTCCAATGCTAAGGGCTTTTGTTACTTTGTAACTTCGCATACAATTAACGGCTTCTGGTATTTATATGGAATTTCCTCTAATAAACACCTACCCTAAAAATCCGCGGTAGCACAAAAAGTATGAATTTTTCAAAAACGACATAAATACAAAATAACGCACAACTGTGCAGTCTCCATTTTCTCTTCCTCAATACCATAAAAAACACGATAGTTTTTAACCTTATCATCATTTACATGTTTCGGTATTCACATACCTTCTTCAGAATGTATATAAAAATGTACAAGAATTATCAAGGCTTTATATATCCAGATAACTAATCACAACATCATAATTCAAATGTTACAAAACGTATGTAGCAATACACAAAATATAACATAGAATAAAGACATTAATTCGCATGTTTATCAACATACAGATGCCTCAAAAGACTGGAAAAGAGCGTGTAATAATAGTAGGTTTTACAGTCTAATTCGACTGTTAAAGAGCGTGTAATAATAATAATAGGTTTTACAGTCTAATTCGACTGTAAAAGAGCGTGTAATAATAATAATAGGTTTTACAGTCTAATTCGACTGTAAAAGAGCGTGTAATAATAATAATAGGTTTTACAGTCTAATTCGACTGTAAAAGAGCGTGTAATAATAATAATAGGTTTTACAGTCTAATTCGACTGTAAAAGAGCGTGTAATAATAATAATAGGTTTTACAGTCTAATTCGACTGTAAAAGAGCGTGTAATAATAATAATAGGTTTTACAGTCTAATTCGACTGTAAAAGAGCGTGTAATAATAATAATAGGTTTTACAGTCTAATTCGACTGTAAAAGAGCGTGTAATAATAATAATAGGTTTTACAGTCTAATTCGACTGTAAAAGAGCGTGTAATAATAATAATAGGTTTTACAGTCTAATTCGACTGTAAAAGAGCGTGTAATAATAATAATAGGTTTTACAGTCTAATTCGACTGTAAAAGAGCGTGTAATAATAATAATAGGTTTTACAGTCTAATTCGACTGTAAAAGAGCGTGTAATAATAATAATAGGTTTTACAGTCTAATTCGACTGTAAAAGAGCGTGTAATAATAATAATAGGTTTTACAGTCTAATTCGACTGTAAAAGAGCGTGTAATAATAATAATAGGTTTTACAGTCTAATTCGACTGTAAAAGAGCGTGTAATAATAATAATAGGTTTTACAGTCTAATTCGACTGTAAAAGAGCGTGTAATAATAATAATAGGTTTTACAGTCTAATTCGACTGTAAAAGAGCGTGTAATAATAATAATAGGTTTTACAGTCTAATTCGACTGTAAAAGAGCGTGTAATAATAATAATAGGTTTTACAGTCTAATTCGACTGTAAAAGAGCGTGTAATAATAATAATAGGTTTTACAGTCTAATTCGACTGTAAAAGAGCGTGTAATAATAATAATAGGTTTTATAGTCTAATTCGACTGTAAAAGAGCGTGTAATAATAATAAGAGGGTTTTACAGTCTAATTCGACTGAAAAAGAGCGTGTAATAATAGTAGGTTTTACAGTCTAATTCGACTGTAAAAGAGAGTGTAATAATAATAGGTTTTACAGTCTAATTCGACTGTAAAAGAGCGTGTAATAATAATTATAGGTTTTACAGTCTAATTCGACTGTAAAAGAGCGTGTAATAATAATAGGTTTTACAGTCTAATTCGACTGCAAAAGAGCGTGTAATAATAATAGGTTTTACAGTCTAATTTGACTGTAAAAGGGCGTGTAATAATAATAGGCCTAACAGTCTAATTCGACTGTAAAACCGACATTTTTATATACATTCTGAAGAAGGTATGTGAATACCGAAACATGTAAATGATGAAAAAGTTATAAACTACCGTGTTTTTTATTAAATGTTTATCTACATTTGTGCTGAATCGCAATATCTATTAATACTAGTGAAGACAATTGATCGCATTGTTTCAAATCCACCCTGTTCCCGTAGATTTTCTTTGTTAAAAAAATCAGAAAATCCGTCTCAACCAATATATTTTGATAGAGAAGATGCAGCTGAGACATTTCATCTTTTGGATGAAGACCGAGACTAGGGCATTGATGTCCAAGTGTAAGGGACAGATTTTGCTGTAGTTACCTTTTCTCAACTACAAAAATAAATTTGGTTTCAAATAAGCATCACCCTCTATTAAACGTCACACAAATGTGCCTACAGATTTAATAAGCACCGCGGGGCTTATTAGAGGAAACATGTTATTGACTTTCTTTATTACACTCTGTAATAATATCTCTTAAAACTACATTGGCCTACACAACACAATATTAAATAAATAGCAAAAGTACACTTGACAAAACGTTATAAGTCAAGTGCACAGAAGAGAAAACTTCAGCTGCATGATTCCTGGATTGTCTAAGTCTTCCCTTCATGCATTAACACTCGATAAAAAATTGAAAGTTTGTTTTAAAAAGAATTTTTTTAAATACTTTTGCCCAACCACTTGCCTATTTCATATTTGTTAATATTACATCTGGGCATTCTGTTTCAAGACAGTAAATCCTAACACGTGTCTAAATGCATTTAAACCTGCCTATTAATTAGACTGCTGCTTGTAACTACTCTCCTCAGCTTTCGTCTTCCTTCATTTCGTGCACAGATATTGCAAAATAAAAAAAATCATTTTTGAGAAATGCGAGCTATTTCATCAAGAATTGTGACTTTGAAGTAGGTCACGAGCAATAATTAATCGCATTATTTCATTGGTCCCTAAAAAACAAAGAACATAAGCAATAAATTATAGTTACAACTCATAAGCGTATGTATAGACAACTTAACAACCAAATTAGACCCCTCGCCCCTGTATTTGACCAAAAATCTAAAAAGATTCATGGTCAAATAGAGGGGCGGGGGGGGGCTAATCCGAAAGATAAACATATTGTCACCGGTACAAAAAACTTCAAGTATTGGTGTCTCCAAAGACAAAGTAGAGCACTTCTCTAGTCGCAAAAAGCAAGTACATCAGTTACATTATCCGCAACCACCCCTGCAGCTAACTAATACAACAATTTTCGTACTACAAAAAAAGGCACTGAGATCATTTTTGCACCCTTTTTGTTTTCAATACGATAATATTGTTCTTTCAAAGCTGTGTTTCTTACGCAAACAACAGGAGAAAAAGTGCAATTTTGGGTAAAGCCGCTAATGTGATCTCTATATTCAAATGTTTTTTTCTGCTTTAATGTTGAAAAATCATGTGACAAACACTGATCTCATACAAAAACTTGTAATCTTTTCAGGAGTTATCATCATCTTTTCCTTCTTTGCTCAGCACCGTTGCCAGGAAGGGGCCATGCTTTTCAGAGGTGTCATCACAGGTACTGCCTCGAAGAGAGCAATAACACCGATGGCGAGCGAGTGGCTGCTGGCGACGATCTGTTATTCCATTGGGCTTTATCAGTGTGGGCTTAAATACTATCATCGTCGCCTAAATTATTTACCATAATTTTATAGATTACACCCTGTCTTCTTCGTTTCGAGCAACCACATTATATTCTTGACAAAGCCTCAGTTTACTATAACTGCAAAACTCTTACTTATTAACAGAGAATATTCATTTCACTCGTTGAGAGTGAAAAAATTCTTACTTAAGGAGAGTGAAACCATTTATCTTTGAAGAGTAAACTTAATAATCTAAGACTAGATCTAAAGAGAATCAAATATACTATCTACTCGCGGTAAGAGGAAGTCATCAAATCCTTTACTTCAACAAGAAGCGCTATGTGAAACATCTAGCGCAACCGGCCTGACCAACAGCTGAAAACGTCTGCAATCTCATAGCACAGCATGACAATTTTCTAGAAACCCCCTGCAGCATGACAACTTCTTCAATAACCTTAAGCAGTTAAATGGCGGATCTTATGTTGGCATTTGTCTAATTGTAGCCCACAGAATACGGCCCGAACAAAGAATATATTTATTGTTTGTGCATATCTGGATTTGCACATGCGCGTCTACTTTTTTATTGCAATTATTATGGTATCGAGAAAGAAGTCATCCGCTGGCCATTCTGGTGCAATCTGGTTTGAAAAAAACCTAGCCGCTGACCATGTTGATGTTGCTATGCATGAGCGGTTCTGGGGGTAGTCAGACTGATGTTTGTATGCGGAATTTCATTCTTTTAATCTTAAAGAATTCCCCATTAAGCATTCTGTTCTCATTAAATATGTCTTTGTGAAGATTGCAATTTTGGAGTCTTACAATATATCACCCGGTAACAGAGCTGGTTTGTACTACTGGGTGAATTTAAACGAGTGGTAGTCAACCCAAACCCCCAACAGACAATTCTCACAGAACACATAGTTCTCAGACAACTGATACGGTAAGTCAGGAAATTGAAAACTTGGGTATGAGTGAAGCTTCAGGTGAAGCTATCTCGCCTTACGGGTGTCCCACGACGCACTAGCTTGGGCCCAGTTGTCATCCAGCTTCTGCTATAAGTATCAGAAAGAAATGGTCATATAATAAAAACAAAATTGTTATGGAATGTTTCTTTCGAAGTAATGCCATAAGAAAGTAATTAGGTATAGGAAAAGAATGCAAATCTAGGCAATGGCATAGTAATGCGCCAGATAACTGAACAACATCTACTAAACCAGAAAGTCCAGATAATGCGAGAGAAATGGTTGGCAAACCTTGAACTAAAAAAGATCAAGAGAATGGCAGAGAATATCAAATTTGGGATGGCAGGAAAGGCCACAGATGAAAGCAGAAATAAGCTAGATAACCAAACTGGGTGAAATCACCATGGATGCAACTGATTAAATTGTCAATGAAAAAATGAGAATGAGAGATTTGATACAGATAAAAATGAACTTAATAAAAAGCAGAGTTGATATTGCAACATCTTAAACGAATTCAAAGAGAAAAACTCAAGAGCCAGCAGCAAAAGAATAGTGAAAAGAAATAGGTTGTCAGAAACAGTAAATGATGACTAAAGTACTCGGTAAAGTGAAGATAAAAGACGTTACTGAATTAAACGACCTGTAAACTATGGAGCAGCACGAGTAATGGATTTAGGTGCAAGTGTCCAGATACGAAAAAAGGTAGAGTTTTAGAAAACACAGCAGAAAAACCAACTACGTGTGTTCAACAAGGATCTAATAAGAATTACCACGCCTATAGAGATGTGAAAAGTGAAGAAAAAACATGAAGATTTAATGTAGAAAAGATATAAAAATTAAAGACAAATGGATGCAGGCAACCAAAGAGAAAACTTACCAAAAAATTAAAATTAAAGCAGCCAAAATAAAGAGATGCAACCAAAGATTATCTCAATTTCAGCATAACAGTTTATTCAGTAAAAACGAAGGAAAATTCCAGGAGAAACTAAACAACAATCAAGGCTGGAGGAATTAGGAAATAGGAAATTAGGAATTATAGAGACCTCTTAAATGAATAAAAAAATCCTTCACAACAGATGGCCAAGTCTCCATAACTACAAATCCTATGTTCCTGAGTAAGAACTTACCTTCCAAAATTTGATGAACACGAGTGTCACGCATGTACTGCTGCACACGATAATCCTTTAGGTAACCATAGCCACCATGCATCTGAAGTGCCATATTACATATCTGAAAATACCAATATGAGATTTACGACTTGTTCAAAAAGTATCTGGTACGGCCAATTATCTATATACGTTACATTTACTTCATCTGATTAAAAGTGGTTTTGCAACTAAACCAATCACTCATAATTTCAACATTAATATTACTGGTTTACAAAATTAAACCCCAATTATACTTAAAGTTTGAAAAATAGTCATTTTTACTGATAAGTAAAATAAAACAAAAGGATTATTTTTAATTAAATACAATTGTGTACCAAACTTTTAAATTATTGCCAAAAATGAGAAATTAAACGCATTTCAGGTCTCGACAAGCTATTATTCAGAACTTTTTCGTATCTTCTTTATTAGCTAACTTGTTGACATTTCTAAAGAACCAACAAGGTTAATCATAACTACCAACACTACGATTACCATTAAATATGCTAGCTTTCACTGCATTCATTTTCTGTAGCATGAGATTTATGCTCTGCTTTAAGAGCATCACAATACACTGCTCGGCCACCGCTTGATGATTGAGAAAAATGACATCTCAGCGACCTTTCTCCAATAAAGTTTGGGAGCCTTTTACCTCGTTTCTCACCAACAGCTCCGGGTTTATCCAAAAATAGTCCAAAATCGAAAACTTTAATAGAAACTCAATCAAAACATTAACTCTCTAACATTTGTGCTAAATTACGCGCAGATTTTTAGCAATTTTGACGCTTGTTTTCCCTTAATGTCTTAAAATACTTGGTTAAATAAAATTTAAGTAACTCCTCTTTATTTTTCATTACGATTTCGATGTATATAACAGGTAAAAGCTCTCTGTGCATCAGAATCTATTCCTGCTTTAATTTTATATGAGATTATTCTAAAAACTCTTTTAATAACTATCAACATTACTTTACAACCCTTGTTGGGGCTTTAACAAGTTAATTCCTCATTCACTTAACGTCCTATTAAACGTAAGATAGTACCAGTTTCTGTGGATCAAATAATTTCTGGCATATGCAACTCTGGTTATCCCCGTATACCGTTTATCGATTAGATTATTCCTTTCAAAGCCAATGGAATCCCTTTGTTTCCCCACCCCACTCAAAGAGACAACAGGCCCATATTACAACATGAATGTTGAGCTAATATCATACAACGTCTACTAGATCAGAAAAAGTCCAGATTATGAGAGAAAAATGGTTGACAAACCTTGAACTAAAAGAGATCCCTTTGTTTCTCCTAACACCATACAAAACACGTTTAGTTCTTTCAATAATAACAGTTCTTGCATTTTACTTTTACAAGAATAAGTAAATTCTAGAAAATTCTGAACTTTATGGACTCAGAGGAAGCCATAGATGTAAGAGCTTTGTCATGTCTTGAGTCGTAAGCTTTTTAAGAGCTACGTTTCGAGAGATACTTCTCCCATTGCCAAGCTACTGAAAAGACTAGGTACAGCTGTTTTTATACCTTATAGTCGGTCATGTTCTTCGTCTGCCAGATCAACGACCTGCCAAAATAGCATTCAAATGGAAACCAGATGTAGGGAAAAGAAAAAAAGGAAGACCGCGGTTAACATGGCGAAGAACCTTTCAGGAAGACCTAGAGGCTCGGCAAAAGTTGGGATACCATCGAGAAGGAAGCTGAGGATAGAAACCTGTGGAGACTGTTGTCTGCCCGATGTGCAAATTTGTGCGGGAAGGGCTAAGTACTAAGTAAGTACTAAGTACGTGCGGACCTATGTGTGGACAGGGATAAAGTTGTTTCGAGGAATGGCGCCATACCTATGTTTTGTTTGTTTTGTTTGTTATACATCTAAGTAAATTCTAATTTGATTCTCTCAAATACGCTAAAAAGTACAAAATAAAGATAATTAGTCTAAAGCACTGACAAAAATGCCATTGACCTATGTTTAGAAGATCTAAAAAGAGGCCAAAAAAGAGCAACATACGTTGGAAAGCTTTAAACATTTTGTTCACTTCTCCATCTGCTTCCGAAACACTTCCCATTTTCAAAGTGTATTAAAAATAATATTCGAAACCTCATTAAAACACCACAACATAAAAATAGAATATACCATACTTAACATACACTTACATTGAAGCATTTATCAGTTGCCTGTAGTTTAGCCATTGATGCCAAGGCTACTGCGCTGCGTTCACCATTATCAACAGCTTGAGCAGCTCGTCGGACCAGCACTCGAGAAGCAACCAAGTCAGTTGCCATTTCTGCGAGTTTAAATTGGAGATACTGTAGGAGAACAATTGACAAAATGGGTAATTATGTCAAACTGTGACAAAAAACTCCTGATATTTATCTTCGTATACCTGTTGCAAAATATGCAAAAAAAATAACGTCTTGTTTCCTGTCTACTTTTATACTACAGAAAACTTTTTATCTTCTGTCTCTTTCTTTATTACCAGGGGAAAAACTATCTCCTTGTTCTATAAAGTAAGTGTTTCTCTAAGGTTCATTACTTAACTTATTATAAAAAGCACTAGCTAATCACATATTATGTGCTCACATAAACTGAGGAAACACTATTTTTATGGTAATCACATATTCAACACATATCCAAATGTTGATTAGGAGCTGTAAATTTCAAAGATCCTAGCTACAGACTGAAGAAACACATATGTGCACGCAAACGTCATATACCTGAAATAAAAACCATTTCAGGATTGGCTAAGCTGGACTTTAACTACCATTCTCTATTGATAATCGTAAATAGTAAAGTAGAAAACAGTAAATTTAACCACACAGACACACATATACACGCAAATACACGCACACATCAACTGACATTTATTAACTCACACACACTGGTAAACATCTACAGGCACAAACCGAAGCAGAGAAAGAAGCACACACAGGTACACACTAAGAGACGTACAGTTAATAAAATAGGTAACAATTACGAAAACAGACAAAAATTTTCGCCTCAAAATGAAGTGTATTTTATTCCTTTTCAACCATAAAACGGAACTACATAGCACTCGAATACACACACTGTGACAATGTGACAAACAATGGCACACACATTTACCTACATGAAGACACACATGCACATAAACACACAAACATTCACACCAATACGTACATACACAATAACGTATATATATACAAAAACGCACATACACAATCACACACAAACACTGTAAAGGCTAGCCTTAAGAAGCGATTTAGAATTAGCTACCAGGTATTTGGTTCGCCTTTGATAAATTCTGTCCACATACCGTACTCTAAAGGTACAGTTTTCAAATCTTTTATAACTATGTCTTTTGTAATTAATCTTTAGTCCAAATAAGACCATAAGCCACTAATTACATGTGACTGAATAGAAAATAAAATCCAGGAATAATTATGTCAAAGTATGCTAAACCAAATTGGAAGCAAGGTGGCGACTAGCGTATGGTGTTTATTTTCTGTAAGTTGTAATATGAATTCAAGCAAGAAATGTGTAGATCGTTCATGAGTCCTTACGTTCTGTGGTATATAAGTACCAGAAAAACAATCTTTTACATAAACATATGTTAAACAGCCATAATGATGCCCCATTGCCAAGGTGGTTAGCGGTTAAAGTTAAGATGACCGAGTAGGACCAGGGTGGCAACCATTTTTCCTTAGGATTCCATCCAACCGAATTAGGCAGTTGGAAGTGGGAAGTTGTTTTTGGGGGGGTTTGGGGGGTATCTGACCAAATGGAGAATTTATGTAACATGTACTTCCCTCAAAGAGTTTGGTGTCCATTGGTCCAAACTTGGAAACCTTATCTATTCTTACTGTGATAGTGTATCGTACTAATACATGAAAAAGCTCGTTATACTTAAGAATTTTTATTGTGTGGGTAAGATGTAAACCTACTTTACAGTTGCGCAAATTGACCCCGGATCTTGGGTATATAAACGTAGAGTCCATCCAGCTCACATTAAGTAGGTCTCGTTCTTTCAATGAGAAAGGATTGTCTGATTATGATGAACAGGCTTTTAAATCTTATTTTGAAAAGTGCCAAAAGTAGTAAAAAGAAGAAAAAGAAAGAAAAAGCAAAGGAAATAAAATAAAGAAAAATAACAACACCATCAACCACAACAACAGTGTGATCAAAAGGAGGTAATCTGCAAGCGAGGCTACAAAAGTTTTTGGGAAAACTAAATCTTCCATTGCCAAACAGTAACTTACACATGAAATAACATCTATTCCTTTTAGCGCTATTGCTGCGACTCAACCTCTCCTAACAATTGGTAAGTTGGTAGCATAGCTCCCTTTTATATCGGCTTTGTTAAAACTATTTAGTAACTGCTTATTCCTCATTAGTTCGCAAAGCTCGTCACAAACAGGTATTTTTTCTTTTATAGAGGTCAGCTTAGGTACCAGAAATCATGTCTTTCTCTGTATAATTTATGGTTTTAATGCAACTAAATAATGATTACAGGGTTTTTTAGCAGAACCTACAAGAGCGACAGAGCAGATATCCAGAGGAACTGTAAAATTTTATGAGCTCCAACAAATCATTGTTGGTACTGGTATACGTTAGCAGATATCTTACAATCTGGGAGAGGTGAAATGATCATAAATACCAGAAGTGATTATGCCCATAGTCTTGCAGTGCAAGAAAGATCAGAGAGGTTGACATTTTAGATAATTAAGAACACTGGATACAACAATAAAATGGCCACTCTTCCCGATATTTCTTTTACTCCGCCCACTTCAGTTGGCAGTACAACAATACCCTAATAACTACTTTACTTCAGGAGATAAACATATGAAAGTTTTCAAAATGAATAATAACTACCTAGGTCATGCGGCCAGAAAAGGATTCAAATTTGTGCTTTTTATAACTCAGTCCAAGACATCCGTGGTAAAATTTAGACCTTAGTCTAATACACGGTTTGCTGCCATCTTAACTACCCATTGAAACAATGTCATTTAAAGCTGAGGCAGGATAAAATCACAGAATGGAATAAATCCAGTTCAAAATAAGGGAATTAATAGCTCTATCTAAAAAATATAGTTCCTATATTAATAAATCTACAGATAGTAAACAAAGTTACATTATAATTCGTCAACAGGATGTTTCAATGTCTTCCATACACCTTTGAGTTCAAATTTATTTTAGTAATAATGGTCTTCAAACGCCGATGACAATTGTATTCAAAAATGACTAACAAAGAGGAGCTGCTTTCAGTATCTTACACGGAATACACCGGCTGCATACAGTTCCGGTTATTTTGCACGTTCTTAGCTCAGATAAAGGAGGTGTAGGGGCGTAGCCTGCAAAGAATTGCTGTTAAAACCTCTCTGTTACAAAAAACGATACCGGGTCTTAAAATGTATAAAATGTGAGATTTAAGGGATTACGATTCGTCAATCAGCGGCGAAGTAGGTGCTGGCGAAGGATTGTATGTGTACCTAAATTGCTGGTAGAATCCTCTAATCCCAAAACATTAACGGAAGTATTACCTGAGTTACAAAGCCACATGATCTGAAGACAGATGTCCATAACTCAAAAAAGTATTCGTTGGTGTACATATTGTCATCAATGGTTACCAAAGTTAACACGAAATCCAAAAAACATATTCTAAAAACATATTCATATTCTAAAAACATATTACAAAGGAAGGCAAAGTTTGTGAACATCAAACCATTGACTATATATAATAAGTAAGGGAGTCGTAATCCAACTTTCATTTACCTGGTTATCTATTAACGGTTTCTTAAATTGCTTCCTGACCATGAGGTAATCTCGTGCTGCCTCTATCGATGCATGTGCTGCCCCTAATGAGCAGGATGCTACAACAGAAAAATACATCACGTGGACAAACAACATAAAATACCAATAACAAGATGTATTTATTTAACTCAGTGAGCGACATATCAATAATGTTCTATGTACTGACAATATCAACATAGAGAATAAAATGCAAAATACAAGCTTTGTTTATTAATTATTGTTTTGGAGGGTTTCCTTGGGGGCGAAAATCTGTCCATGTGTGCGTTCCTATGGGTGTGGGTGTGGAAGTGTGGGTGTAGTAGTGTGGGTGTGTGCAGAAGTGTTGGTGTGTGTAGAAGTGTGGGTAGGTGTGGAAGTGTGTGTGTGTCTGAAAGTGTGTGTGTGTGTGTATGTGTGTGTGGACGTGTGTGTGCATGTGGAAGTGAGTGGGTAAATGAGAAAGGCAGCCAGAGAATGGGTCTAAGTGAATGACTAAGTGAATAGGTCGAAGAGAAAGTGTGCAAGTAAGTTAATACATCAGGGAGTCCGTGATACAGATGCATATCTTGACCCTTCACAGGTCCTTTCTTCTATGTGTCACGAACCTCCTATGACCCAATTTTGTAGGTAAGAACTTTCAGCCCTTTAGCCCCTCTCCATAGCTTTCTTACATTTTCCCGTAGGTTCACTCATTTTAGGATCGTCTGTTTTGCATATAATTATTCTTGGCTTCCCCTTTGTACGCACGTAAGCAAGTCTGCATCATAGCCATGCATCGCAGTTGTGACAACCCCTTTCTTTGTTTTGTTTAGAGGTGCAGGATTTTCCCAGCACTGTTAGGCCGTAATGCTTCATTTGGTCATCGTTGTTTATTTTGTATCTCTTTTAACATTTACATATGTATTGCTTAGTTTAACGTCATTTAGTTTGTTTTAGCATACCTGCTCAGCCCTTCTCTTCCTTTCCCATGTTTTCACGTCGCACTTTTACGTATTTTATGCTGTTAGTAAAACTTAGTCATGTTATTCTATTTCTTTAATTGTCTTGCCATATAGTATATATAGAGCACGTAAAGATAGATTTAGGCGATCAGATCAGTTGAGGTGGCTTGAGGAATTGCGCGAACTTTCAGTGTTTGTGCTATCTGAAGTTGAACCTATAGCCTTTACGTTTTACTATTAGAATAACTAAGGTCTCACAATACATGGAGTGTGACATATGCTTCACATATCCACAGGTTAAAAAAACGATATTCATCGGTTAAATACAGTACGTCACATTCAAATTGTGAAACCATTTATATCATGAAATAACTGCAACTTTGCGTCATCAGTCTATTTGTTGCATTTACACCCTGGAGTGTTAATGCCATTAAATATTACTTTTTCCGACCTACCTATACTTACACGTCCACCATTGAGAGCAGCTAATGCAATATTAAATCCCTAAAATGTAAGAAAACAGGAATATACTTTTCATCTAAGACAGTACAATTCGAGGCAAAATAAATCAAATTTTCCTTATAATTTCAGGTACTAAAATAGACTGTGTTTGTCTGTATTTATTATAATACTTAAGATACAAAATTAGTGTAGATTTTCTTATAATACTGACTAAATCAATGTTACTCAGAATAAAAGAACACAAACAAACGAATTAAGGCAGACGTTCACGTTTCACTGAGGGAAAACTAAGGGAGTCTTATGCAGATAAAAAATTATTAAAACATTTTGCAAAATGAATCACAAGGTACCACTGAAGGTGCTTAATGAAACAATGCAAATTTTCAATGTGCAAGAAACCAGCGCTTTTATTACGCGCTAAGTTTACTCGCTAAGGTTACGCGCTAAGTTTACGCCATTAAGTACCCAACCGGAAATGCCAAACGTTGCCATTGAATTTCCCAACAAGAACTTGGTTTCCCTTTAAACACACAGTTTTCCCCCAAATATTAACAGATGGACATAAAAACAGTAGTTACAGCTCTCGAATTACTACATTCTGTGTCTAAGCGTGTGAATAATATTAAGTGCAATATTAAGTGCAAAGATGTGTAAAAAAATATCAAACTTATTAAAATCCTTTGTGAAAAGAAGTTATACATTTATACATACTTGTATTTATATAGTTCTTTAATTTTCCCCTTTAATTCTCATTCAATATAAAATTATTTTTATAAACTTGCCAAGATCCACGTAATACTCCTTACCCCCCATTCTCTAAACATTCTTTGTTTGTACCCTCTGATGGCCCTCCCTTCTTCATTATGCGGCTTATTTCTATAAAAGCATTTACTCACTACCTAGTTTACTTCTTTATTCCATTTCATTCTGGAAGTAGTAGGATAAAGACCGAGCCCCCGCTGGCAACCCGTGGAGCACCTGCCGGGCAGGCAGCCTTCACATGAAGTTCCAGCTCCATGCACGTCGTTATTGGATATACTATTATTTGACATTTAGCACTCATATCGAGTTTTTGTCAATTTAAGGTTGCACAACCACCAGTGTTTTTATCCAGACATTATCTCTACACTTTCTTATTTCTTTTAGCTAGTATAATGCCCACTGCGGNATGTTTACGCGCTAAGGTTACGCGCTAAGGTTACGCGCTAGGTTTACGCCATTAAGTACCCAACCGGAAATGCCAAACGTTGCCATTGAATTTCCCAACAAGAACTTGGTTTCCCTTTAAACACACAGTTTTCCCCCAAATATTAACAGATGGACATAAAAACAGTAGTTACAGCTCTCGAATTACTACATTCTGTGTTTAAGCGTGTGAATAATATTAAGTGCAATATTAAGTGCAAAGATGTGTAAAAAAATTTCAAACTTATTAAAATCCTTTGTGAAAAGAAGTTATACATTTATACATACTTGTATTTATATAGTTCTTTAATTTTCCCCTTTAATTCTCATTCAATATAAAATTATTTTTATAAACTTGCCAAGATCCACGTAATACTCCTTACCCCCCATTCTCTAAACATTCTTTGTTTGTACCCTCTGATGGCCCTCCCTTCTTCATTATGCGGCTTATTTCTATAAAAGCATTTACTCACTACCTAGTTTACTTCTTTATTCCATTTCATTCTGGAAGTAGTAGGATAACGACCGAGCCCCCGCTGGCAACCCGTGGAGCACCTGCCGGGCAGGCAGCCTTCACATGAAGTTCCAGCTCCATGCACGTCGTTATTGGATATACTATTATTTGACATTTAGCACTCATATCGAGTTTTTGTCAATTTAAGGTTGCACAACCACCAGTGTTTTTATCCAGACATTATCTCTACACTTTCTTATTTCTTTTAGCTAGTATAATGCCCACTGCGGGCATGCCATGTCACAAATACAAATCTTATTTCTCTCTTTGTCTTCCTTCTGTTTTGTCTTCCAGTACCAAATTTGATCTCCGAGATGTTATTGTCTTTCGAAAGTTGAACTCAATTTCCCAAACTGGACACTGCTATTTCCAAACACTTGCCATTTCACCCAACTTTCGTTATACCACTTTGTTCCTTTTCCTATCAACCGTATTCCTTTGGCTATGCAATTGTCACCACCATCCATGCCCTGTTATGTTGTGCTAAATGCTAACTGTTGGCTATAATCTTACATCCAGCAACAAGGTACTCGACTGTTCCATTAAATTTTTTGCATTGTCGACATCTCTCATTTTTAATCAGTCCTCTTGCCACTTTCCATTCTTTCGTTTCCACCATCTGCCTAACCATTGTCATTATTGATGCTGCCGTTCTTGGTGTTAATCTCCGTTTACACCAACGATAGCACTCCTGTTCTTGTCTTCTATATCAGTGGTCCCCAACCTTTTGTGTGCCAATGACCGGTTTCAAAGTTTAAGAACTTCCTGAGGACCGGTGCATGGATAAGTGGCAGACTTACAAATTAAAACTTAAACATCGGGTCTCTAAGTCGTTATATTTGAACTAGTTTAGGTTTTTACAAAATTTATACATCAACAAAAGTGAAATGAAAACCCAGAAACACCAAAAATTATTAAAATGTAAACACCATAAAAATAATTCTGTCATCCCACGGCCTGGTGGGAATTTCTCTACGGCCCAGTGCTGGTCCGTGGCCCAGTGATGGTCCGTGGCCCAGTGCTGGTCCGTGGCCCAGTGATGGTCCGCGGCCCGGTGGTTGGAGACCCCTGTTCTATATAAACCATTTTGTAATTCTTTCTAGTCGTAAGTTTTTTTTCATTTCTCTTCTTCAACCCTCCTCAATTCTGCGTTCACCTTCGATGTTGGTTTCCATTCTAATTCCAGCAATACTCCCTCTGCCCTTACATTATTCTCTACAAATTCTAATGGCTTATCAATTTCTATCATTGCCATCACTGCTTCGTCAATGATTGTTATTTTCTTTTACTGTTTCTCTGGATTGCACTTGTAGCAAGACGTGTAACATTTGTCCAAAAATATTTCGTCAAGAACTCCAGACAAATTTCGTTACAAAGTTAATTTTTAATAGAAAGTCTGATATATGAAAAATAAAATTTTGGACAAGAAATTCCTTTTCAATTCGCAGAAAAGCCAACTAAACAGAGAAGAAACCGTTACTAAAAATCACCGTGATGACCACACACTTAAAAAAAAGACAAAATTATCATTTATAGAAAAATCCTAAGATTTGGCACATTACACTCAAATGAATATTTTTCAAAATATCACTAGATATCATTTGAGTACAATGAGGTGGCAACAAATACCTTAAAATTAATTCCGTAGATATAATTAATTCAGCAAAGAATCTCAAAATGTTACCCAAAACATACCCTTCCCTCTGTTCCTACCAAATTTTCTTGTGGCACTCTACAATCCTCAAACATAACTGCTCGGGTTGGCTGTGAATTCCAACCAACCTATTAAATGTCAATAAAAGTAAAAAGAATGACTATTTTCAGTAACATAGAAAGGAACATAACAAAAAGTTGCTCTGATGTACGTATTTTTTATAGTCAATCAAGTAAGTCTGTTACAAGTTTATTCGACTTCACCACTGCAAGTTCCAAATACGTTCAAGAAGATCCATCCCAATTTAAACATTATCCATGTACAATTTATTTTTATTCCTAGCATAAATCGCTGTTAAAAAGTACCCCCAGATTTCAAGTCAACAAATAAACACATCAAGCAGCCCTTTTCAACATTACGTTGTACAATCCTGTAAGATAAAAGAAATATGCCTATTGCCTATCCCTCGGAAGGAAATCGTGCAAAGGCCGTCAACTTTGGTCACGTGATCCGCACATCAGCTGACTGTCGAGTACAAAAAGCTTAAGAATTCGCTGTCACTGGAGGCACGCACTCCCAACTTCAATTCAATTCACATTGCTACAAACCCCTAGATGTCCTCAGCTTTGACAAAAAAAGATGCAGCTTTTTACGCATTACAAATAGCAACCTACCCACCATCATACCTAACCGGTATCCAATAATTATGGGTGATTACTCGCTCAACATGTAGTTAAAATACACGAGCGAGTTAAAAACCCTAACGAACACCATTTTTCCTTTACCAGGCGCCAACGTTGAGGTCGTTGATATAGAAAGCTTCTACATTCATACCATATTAACTCTCACTCCTTTTTGCTCACCATTGTAAAGTTAAACCTTGACTTTCTTATGATCTGACGTCCTTTACCCCCTGTCTCTAGGCACTGACACGTGGTTGAAAGGACCGTTTTATAGAAATGTTATGGTGTTATGAAAAGTATTGCCTTTTTCTATTTTGGTGGACACCTTCGTAGGATTCATATGTTTATCGCTAAGGTAGTGATTTTTTTTGTTTTGTTTTTGTTTCTTGGAGGGGGGGGGG
>RDPX01000267.1:0-28504 GCA_003991215.1 Morbakka virulenta
AGGTGAATACCATCTCCCTGTACGGGCTGTCATGCTGGACATGAACTTTGTTTATTATTATTATTATTCATTCGTTCGCGAGAGGCGAGAGAGTGGGGACGTGTTTCTCTTGCTCCGTGATTTTATGTTTTATTGAAATAAGAATTGCTACTCAAAGCTTGATTCTACATTAAAAGAAATGGATGGATTGTAAAAGTATGGATTGTAATCTTAGTATTACTTTATTTACAAAATGTAAGTGGTATCGAGGAAAAATGCAGTTATTGTGGTAGAACTTTCAAAACACATATGGCGTTGCTCTAGGAAAATCACCCAGCCTTTTCATGCAGGTATTAGGAACCATGGAAACGACTTCGTTCAAATCGAACAAAAGAATCTTTCAATTGTAAACCTTAAAAATGAGAACTCACATGATCCTCCTGAGGGAATACTAACAGAATACGACGAAACGAAACGAAAGAATGATAATTATTACGTCAAATGTCATTGCGGAAAGTTATGTAACGGAAATAGGGGTCTCAGAGCACATCAAAGGTTTTGTCACATTAACAATTTGCCAGAATTGAAGGAGCTATTCAGTGTTGAAAGCAATGAATCAAACAATCAGAATGACCACAATTATTACGACATAATATCGAATACAACAATTAAAAGATTGCCCAAAGAGGGAATCAAATTACCAAAAACAGTTGAAGAATGGAATATTGCTAATAACTTTTTCAAATTATATCTAGAATGCAAAGAAATACATAACGTTAACAAAGAAATACAAACAGTTCAAAATACCATCTACGAATACTTCGCTACTACTACTACTACTACTACGGTACAGTTAATAACGAATCTGATGAAATCAAAGAACAGTACCAACATCTCTCCAAGCGGCAACATAAAAGGCTAAGGGATGAAAACCTTGAGTTTAATAATCAAAAAGTCCGCTATATTTCCAGACTCATCAGAGTGAAGTACTCAAAAAGACAAAATGAACTGCTTGATCGGGACCACAACGCTGAATTTAAAACAAACTTTTGGCAGTATTGTAAGAAAACGTTTGAACCACCAAGAGACAACACTGAATCAGATTTTGATGAAAAGACATGTTTTAATACTTCCGAAATGTCTCCCGTAAGAATCCAAATAAAGTAAACAGTGACTTTCCATCTTGGATGAAATTACTTGATAAACCTACGGAAATGTTCAATGAGGACCCCCCGTCGTACCGTGAAATAACCAAAATAGTAAATAAAATGAAGTCTAGTGGTTCACCTTGCCCATACGATCATATGAGTATCATTGTACTCAAACGCTGCCCGTACCTGAGGACTCTCCTTCACCACATTATTTCGCATTGTTGAGTCAACCGTACATTTCCAGAAGAATGGAAATATGCATTTACCATCTTGATATACAAACGTGAATGTAACAAACAGCCTAAAAACTTCAGACCAATCACTCTTCAGCCAGTATTTGCGAAAATACTATCTTCACTAATTAGAAACCGGATGTACACCTACCTGGTAAAGAATAACTTTATCGAAACGAACTTACAAAAAGGTTTTTGGGCAGAAATTTCAGGGTGTATTGAGCACACAGAACTTTTAACGTACATGATTAACAACGCACGTCTAACACAAAGACAAGTAATCATCACGCTATTAGACCTGAAAAATGCCTTTGGAGAGATTGACCATCGTATCATTCTAAAAATACTTGAATACCACCACTTTCCTGATTCAATAAAAGAAATGATCAAATGTTATTACAACAATTACAATATATCCATAGGAACCAAAAAGTATACAACGGATCCAATTCTAATCGAAAAAGGTGTTTTACAAGGTGATTGCTTGAGTCCCTTATTATTCAATCTGGTGGTAAACACTCTCCTGAAAACAATTGACACTGAAAAGATCAGATCAATGGGGGTACCGGTATAGTGATTCATTACAACCAAGGCATTGGTTCCAGTTTGCCGACGACTCTGCGTTAGTTACTACCACCGAAGAAGAAAGCCAAGGACTACTCAATGTGTTTACAAAGTGGTGCTTTTGCGATGAAAAAAATGGAACTAGAACAGTTCAATTCGATCCTTACTTACGAGTAAACAACGAACAAGTTCCAACACTGAATGAAGGTGAATCATTTACCTACCTTGGTAAAGAATTTACAATGAGCATGAACCTTGAAATTGCTGAAAACCAACTGGAAATTGATTTCAGAAAAGATGTTGAAAACATTCATACCACACCATTACACCCCAAAAACAAAATTGACGTCATCGTTAAATATATCTATAACAAGATCCGTTGGAGACTTTCAACATACGATTTCTCTTTTACATGGGTCAAACAAAATCTCGACTCGATTGTGATTGAATACGTTAAAAGGTGGTTAAATCTACATCAAGGTGCAAATACGCGACATCTGTTCCTGCCGACAAATAAACTAGGTATCAGACTCTTGTTACCATCCGATATTTTTAAAGCATGTCAGCTAGTAAAACGCTCGATATTAAAGTTTTCTAAAAATCAAGAGATCAATGAACTTTACAAACTTTCAGTTAAAAAACACTTAGAGGAAGAGCGTCTTCTGCAGAACAATGACAAAAAGTCTGCAGCCAAATTGATGAGAAAAGAGACAATAAACGGTATTATCAGTAAAATGGCTGGTCTGAAAGAACAAAATGCCATTCTTAAGAACGTTAGAAACTTCTGTTCCAGCAAAACAATTAACATGTGGCACAGAATAACGGAAAGTATGCCATCTAACATTTATAAGTTTGCACGAAAATCTCTGGTATTCTCTCTTCCTATCAACGTAAATCTGAAGAGGTGGAAGAAAATAAATTCAGAGCTATGTCCACTCTGCAATCAAAAGCAAACGCAACTTCACGTTCTTAATCACTGCTCCACAGCAATAAATGATGGAAGATTTGCATGGCGTCATGACTCGGTGTTGTATACCATTCTTCATTTCATAAAACAGTTAACAGAAAGCGGATTCGAAATACATGCTGATTCATCTAGTTATCGTGATCCAAATGAAATCTTTAAAAGACTCAGGCCTGATATTGTATTGAAAAAAGGCAATGATATATACTCAATTGAACTTACATGTTTTTTCGAATCAAATATAGAAAAGTCAAACAATTACAAGAAAAATCGATACTCTCATCTCGAAAGCAATTTAATTATTAACATGAACTTAATCAAATTTTACGTCGAAGTTACTTCACTGGGATTTGTGCCAAAGCAAAATTACTTGTTCTTCTCTTTTCTAAAAAGTCATAATATAAATACTCAAAGACTGATTAATAAAGTTAGTGAAACGGCCTTACGATGTTCATACTATTTATATACACAAAGAAATAAAACGTGGTTAGAAAAAGGAATTTTGACATTTTATTAAGCTTTGTTAGCAATTCACTCTGTATCAGGACTGCAAGACAAATTTTACTGTCTTAGATAAAATGATATGTATTTTAGTGCTGTTGATATTGCATCATATATATATATATATTTTTTGTAAAGGAATTTAGACCAAAAAAACATGAAGTTTGAAGAAAATTATTATCCTTATTATATTATTGACTTGGAGTATGAAATTGCAAGAATACGGAAAACGAAGAAGATGGAGAATATACCGGTAGTTATTGCAGGGTTGGAACCAAAAACAAGGAATTTTTAAATGTTAGAATTGGGTCTTGTGGTTGAGATATTGTAGAGAATATGTTTCCTTAGAACTGAGAGAGTAATACGAAATATATTGAATACAAAGTAAAGACAAAGGACACCCAAGGCCAATGAGAGTAATGAGCTATCGTCGCAAATGAAACCGGAAAAAAAGAACAACCCTGAGAAAAAGACATACCAGTAATAATAATCTTTATTATATATATTATATTTTTAGAGGTAAAACTTGATCAGCTTTTAATGAAGCTGCTGCCACTCAAGGTTCTGTCTAAACAAGAAGTCTAACGAAATAAAAGAATTAAACACCATTCTCCGCAACTTTAATTGATGGACAACATCTTAGAATAGGGAACATGGGTAATGGAAAGACCTGATGCATTTAATTTGTATGATACATGACATAAAATTGAAAGTATTCATTAACATTATTTAGTCAGGCATATCTTAACTGATCAAAGGGGCCCCAGTGTATGCAAAATCTGAACAAAGAAAATTTGTTAAAGGAAATCTTTAAGGTCTCTTGTACTAAAAAACTCAAGCATCAAGCATTGGTTTTGATCATAAATTGTTTGCTTTACTCACAAAAACTTTGTCCAAATCCACGCCAGGGGTTAAGTCACATTTGTTTCCAACCAGTGATATAAGAATACTACTATCACTAAACAAAGAAAGAGGTAGAGTTGGTTATTAAATACACGCAAAAATTTATCTATATCATTAAAAAAAGCAACAGAAATGCGAATTAAAAATTCTGGGCTATACACAACTCCCCTAAATCTAAGTGTCGTATAAAAGCTTTGACGTTTATCAGCCAAGCTTAACTATGGAGATGATAACTTGATTCATAATAATGACTGACTGGCTCCAAGAGAACCCTCCTCCAAGTCTAAGCTACAATCATGCCAATGGTACAGTAGATAAATAAGGTGCTGAATGGATACAGTTAACATAACTCAGGTATTTAGTAGAGGTGCACTCTTGGCTTAAAGTGATCGACCTACTTGCACGTTATGCTGACTGTGACGAGCTTGTGAAGTAAATCGTAGAGTACAGGTTTGTTTTTCTGATCAGCTCAATTGCGTTACAAGTCGTTTGACCACATTTGCAACCCCAAATCCTCCTACGGGCCTTACTGTCTATGGTGATATATTACGTGCATCTGCTGTCTCAATTTTTATCACCCAGTTGACAAGATTGTTTAAAACGTCTTGGAATTACACAAGGATGTAGTATCCCTATATCACACCAACATTTCTGTAATTTTGCAACTGACATAGCCATCTACTTCTTGGAGTCACATCTGGGTTTGTATTTTGTACAGTATTAAGAAAGAGTTTCTTAAATGAACTGAACACTTCGTTTTGATTACGCAGTGTGATCTGAAACATTACCTGTATGGTCATTGATCAAGGTTCATCACTTTATATTCTTAATCTCCTGATTTTCATTTCGCATGTAAATGGAATTTTTCAATTAATTGACAGATCCTCTGAATCAAGATCAAACACTGCTTAAACACTGCTCATCAAACAACATCTCATCAAAAATCTCTCGACCCTGGAAACAACAAAACACAAAATTTGAAGCAACCACCAAAATGTCAAAACGTCATTTAACCATAAAAGGTATTGGTGAAGATGGCTCTTATCCTTCATGATTCTACTTCCATGGTCCTCGTGAAAATTCACCTAAATTGTGCAAATGTGTGCAAATGTATTTCTCTATCACACGTTGCATCCTATTCCCTTTAAAAGCACTTTCAAATTTGAATACTTATTTGAAGTTACCCAATTTATCACAGACCTACTAAAAACAAAATGAAAATGCAGTCACTGTCACCCGATTACCCATTCTAGTTGACTTCATTTCAAAAGATATGATGAGGATAATACTTAAGTCTTATGAATATTTTTCTCTCTTGGAATTAATCGTTATGAAGTAAAATACAAAAGAATTAGGAACGTCGAGCAATGTAAATTAACCCGAAATAAATGACTTTGAGACAACGGAATTGAAAGTTCTTTTTAGCCTTTCTTTCCTTTTTTGATAAATGATTTTCTTGTGAATCACAACAGAAACATAAAACGCTTGATTTTTGACGTTCCTTGATTTTCAACAGAAACTAAAGCTTGGAGTGAAAAAATGTCCTCTAAACGGAAAATATCCATACTTGGAGACAATGCTGGGTATTTGGATGCCATTACAACAAAATCCTCTAAAATATACTAAAAACATCTATGTTTTTAGTATGTTGAATAATATTGGTCAGTGAATAAAATTCGAAATTTCTCTTAGTACTTTGTAGTTCTCTGTCAGTATCTATTCAATATCCATGATTTTAAATCATTGGTTTTCCCGATCTGTGGTTTTTCTGCCTAAAGTAATTTTTTCTTTCCTAAAGTAAGTTTTCTTTCGGAAGGGAAAGAAATGACATTTTACACTAAAAAAACCCATACATTTTTAGTTAAAATAAATTGTTGGTTAAAATATTAAAAATTATTGGTTAAAATATTAATTTAAAAAGTTACCATTCATTTTTCAGTACAGGTTGAAGAGGAATGAATTACTGTGGAACAATGTTGGATCAGCCAATAAATGTTTTAACTGCTGCCATCTATTATCTTTGATTAAATCATGACCCCTGGGAAATGATTATACCCTACCAAGTTAAACGGTGGCCTGAAAAATCAGCTAAATTTGGATGTAGGTACCTTTTTATATTCTGTAACTTTCTCACCAACTGAGATTGGTCTCATGCAAAGTACAACTTAGCTTATAACAGTTTTGGTATATCCCAGGTGTTGGCATTCTCAATGAAATTGGCGAGTCCAAAATTCAAGAGGTTCAAGTTCTACTTCACAAAATACCCTACATATGACGGAGTATTTCTTTCAATTCTCTCTTTTAAAACGGTGCCAACCATATCTCATCACCATTACCAACACCAACATCAACACCAGCATCACTACCATCAACACCATCACAAATGGTACCCCCTCAGAAGTTCTAAATCTTCTCTTTTAATATCTGAAGAAATTCTATTCTAGTAATATGTGTAGAAACTTCAAAAATTGATAGGTTAACGGGCGTCACGAGCTACCTACAGGTTGGTAAAGATAGTAGCTCCCCCATTAAGGGCACCCAAAAAAGTCACAAATCCGCTATACCAAGTATTGGTTAAATGTAAACGAAGACTTTACAAAAATAGTGATATAAAAAGACAACTTTTAATACTTTAATGTTGGCAAGATACCATTAGTTTTAAGTAAAATATAGCATTTCGAATAGTTTCACGTATTCAAACAGTTTTTCTCTTCCTGAAAGCAGACAGCTTAAGGAAACGCAGGGCCAAAGAGAGACAGAGACAACTTCTTTTTTCTACCCCTCTTGCTTTTTCATGAAGCACACCCTCTCTTGCCTGCCCAAAGTTACTATGACATATTTCTACGAGTGTCTGTTTGTAAGGTGCAGTCCCGTCTCCTTTGGTTACACTTCTAAACTCGTCGACATGGTGAGTGGGAAGTCCAGTGGATGAGGTCATTTACATGCTGGGGATAAACATCACGTATACCTTCTCTTTCAACAATAAATGTTTGTCTTCTGGGTATGTTGCCCAGATCTTTAGGGGTAATGCTACACCTAAATTTGTTAATTATTCAGCAAGTATATTCAGAGCATTTATTAATTATAGGGGAGCTACATTCAGCAAACGCTCAGAGATGCTGGATAGAAATTCTACAGCATCAACCAAAGATGTTTTAATTGCAAAACCAACTCCATCATCTCTACGTACACCCTTCGGTTTATCAAACCAGAAGAGCATGTTGCCTCAAGATACCTCTCTCATGAGATCTTCTTCAGAGAAACAGGTTTCTGATAGAGCAGCAATATCTATATCATCTCTGCATTTCGGTAGCAACAAGCGTTGTCCTTGGCTCTGGACGGTTACATGACACTTCTTCAAGTACGCACATTCCAGCAGCAGACATTGAGCTTTACTCCTTTTTGATAATAAATTTGAGTTTTCCTCTTGCTTACATGAACCACCATTAGCCACAGGAAATTAACCAGTGACAGTATGACAAGAAATTGTTGGTGTATCTTTTCTCAAGAATCTGGGTGAGCAGTGCTCTTCTTAAACACGAATGCTCAGTGACTGGAACCCCTACTGGACTTATCCTCTGTAATGTGAAAACAAAATAATAATGTTAAGAAATGGTTCCTGTCGCCTATGTGCAGAATTGTGACTGTGTACCTAAAACTGGTCAGGTCTGTACACATCGCCACTCATTAAATGTTGTATGACTCTCCGATGAAATGCAAGTAACATCTGTACATAATTGGATTATAGTAAAAAGCCCTTGTACAACACGAGCGCCACTCTCTAAGCCGCCACAACAATAACACAGTGGCAAGGCAATGCAATGCAAAGTTACTGATATTTGCTTTGGCCGCAGCTTTTTCATAAGAGTTTTCCTCTCCAAGACGGGCTGTCTTCACCGTGGCTTAAAGGAGCTGCTTCTGTCCTAATGTCATTTACCAGTGGCTGGTAATTAAAGCACCAGGCACCAGCACAGTCCACACGCTGGTGGGTCATGAATGCCTAGTCAGCAAGGCCTCAGCTACTCTGGGCATTACTGCCAGTTTTCTAACCCTTAGCCTTTGGTTCAAAAACATTAACCCACAAGGCCATGGGGGTCCATTTTCCTGGCACTGAACACTCCCCATTCACCAGAGCCACATTAGCATTGGAGAACTCAAGACTTGTACATGGAGATGATTTTATTGGGAGAAGATAAATATGACGCTGGGGCATCTATGTGGTTTTAACACATCCCCACACCAATCTTTGAGTTCCATATCTACATACATGCATTCATACATACATACATACATGCATACATACATACATACATACATACATACATACATACATACATACATACATACATACATGATGATTGCTGCGTCTTGTCACACAAATGCTATTCCTTCATTTCTTCCTTCTACCTGCTCTTTCCGCCCATGCAGTCTTAAGTGGCTCTTGTGATCTACAAGCGACTTGGACAGTTTGTGGCAGACGTGGCATTCCAAGTGATCCCTCGGGGTGGCAACAGTGGGATAATCATCTCCATGAATCCTGAGGTGTCGCCGGACTCCACGCCGGAGTCCACGATTTGCAGAACTGAGACAGTATTATCCCACATAAAGTTAAGAACTGAGACAGTATTATCACACATAAAATTAAGAACTGAGACAGTATTATCACACATAAAATTAAGAACTGAGACAGTATTATCACACATAAAATTAAGATAGGTATTAGTGGGTGGCAGATTAATCGTACAGCTAAGCTTCCTCTCCTTTATTGTATTTATTCATTGTTTCTTCCATGTTTTTATGTTCCCCTGTAAATGTAATAGTCATGGACAACACAATTAGACTCACAACAGTACTGTTTCTCATAGATTTTCCTGTGACTTTTTGCCATGGCAAAAGGCAAGAAATTTCTTTAATGGAATTTGTAATTTGCATTTTGTTAGAAATACCGTCCCCAATGGCTCATAGAACATTAACACTGGTTGCTATGTGTTTGCAGAAGCTAGCCAATCTAGTGGAATTCAACGAAAAGGTAATTGTGCCATGGAAATATTTTTTAAGACCACGTATGTAGAAAACAGTAATAAAATTGGTTTCATTTTGCGTCAGCTTTCGAGGACAGAGTAGCTCATAATAACCTTTACAACCACGTTACGTTTAGTTTTTATGATTATTATAATATATATATATATATATATATATATATATATATATATATATATTCAATCAGTTGAAATTGAAAAATTCGTTACAAATGGGATCTTAGAAGATAATCAATAGAATGCCATATTTAACGTCGTAGACGGGGAAGGGGAAGAGGGTCAGTCTTCCATATTGTGGCTCCAAAGATTATATTTGTTTATGTGTCACATCAAAAAAAGTTCAGTTCTTTTGTTTCAAATACTATACTCTCGTAGATGACAATTTGAAGTTTTTAATTTAAATTTAAATTTCATATTTTGTGTAATTTTTTAACGGCTGGCATCGTTTCCGTATTTCCCATTTTATTTCTAGTACATGGTTTAATATCCTGTATTCTCCATACTTCTTTTGAAAGTTCAGTTTCGTTTTTGTATTTTTAGTTAAAAGATGTCTTGTGATTTGTGAATCCTTTTTTTTAAAGCAGGCTTTTTATACCAATTGATACGTAACCTTTGTATGAATTAGATGTCAGCGATGCTTGATAAATAAGATTGTTAGCCAAAGAGTTTCCATTAAGCGATCTTTTTAAATACAGTTACAGGTTCTTTTATTTAGACATGTAGATTTTGGGGCAAGATGTACATGAGTAAATTGAAGATACAGAAGTAGCAGCAGTAAGAGACACAAAATAAATTGTTCCGGGCCTAGTGGTCTGATGAGACTTCTGATGATTCATTGACCATATGCTCACAGTGTTTGCTTTGGACAAGACAGTAGTGTCGGGGCTTGGTTTTATTAATGCTGATTGTCAAACCAAAACGAGTACATGCATCAGTAAAGCGATCGATGAGAGACTTCATGTCATCAGGAGAATGAGCAACAAGAACAACGTCATCAGCATACAGGAGCTCCCTTACAAAACTTTCACATACAAGAGTCTTCGCTTGGAATCTCCTCAAGTTGAACACATCACTAGTTGTTCTAAATATGAAATAAACTCCTATGTCACAGTCATGGAAGGCATATCGCAGGATCCCAGTCAAACACAGTGAAAATAGAGTTTGGGAAAGAATGTCCCTCAGTTTCACTCCATTGTCAATAGCAATTTCTTCTGATAATTGACCATTAAAATTTACACGAGCTTTCATAGAATGATGTGACTGTCTGATTTTATCAACAAATGCTGGCGTGCAACCACATTTCCCAAGCATCTTCCATAGAGAATCACGATGTCCAAAGCCATGGTTAAGTCTACAAATAGTTGACAAAGAGGAAGACGTTGCTCTTTACATTTATCAACGAGCTACCTGGTGGAGAAAATCATGTTGTAAGTTCCACGAGCACGAAAACCAGACTGGCACTTAAGAATACCTTCCCTGCAAGCATATCTCTAACCGATTCAAACGCAGTCTCGCAAATACCCTTACAACAACTTCAAGCAATGAAATTCCACGATGGCTATCACAAATTGACATTTTGCCTTTCCATTTGCACAGAGTGTCTAAAATGGCATCAATCCAGTCCAGACCAATTGAATTAGTATTCCAAACAGACATAAGCAGAAAGTGTACTCGCCTGTGAACGTTTACAACACCATGAACCAGCAATTCAGCTGGAATCCCATCAAGGCCTGGTGTTTTGCCTGAGTTAATCTGTTTATTGCTTCCAATAACCTCTGTGCGAGAAGGCTTAATATCTAACTCGGGGTGCAAATCTCGCTGTGTAACACTATCCACATTAGTATTATCTACAACAGAAGGGTAGTAAAAGAGATCCTATAAATGGTCATACAAGCCTCCCATTATTTTATCAGGGGTCTTCAGTAAGGTGTTCCCATCCTTTTCCAAAAGTGGTGTGATCAAGAAAGGTCTTGGACCAAAAGCCTTGTGTAACAAGTCATAGAGCATTTTCATGTCTTTCCTGTTGAATGCCAGCTGCATTTGTTCACTCAGATCTGACCACCACATATTCTCAATTTGGCGCAACCTCCGCTGAACACTCCTTTTAACATTAACAAAATTGGCAGCATAATAAAATCTGTTTGAAGATGAAGAGCTGAGAAGTGTTTGTGGGCTATTCTCTTTTTATTAAGGAAAGAATTCATTTCATCACAGTTTTTACTAAACCAGTCGCTCTCATTCCCAGTGTGACAGCCCCCTTCTCACAGATATTGTTTCTGAATCTATCCAAATCACAACCTGGGAAATCTGTTTGGTCAAACGTTGATCTCAAAATATCTCTGTAAGTGGCACCCTTTAACTTGGAAACATCAATGCGTTTTGATAGTTTGACCCCATTGATGCGAATGTTACGGCAAATAAAAATTGTGACTTTAGCCTGAACCATTAGATTATCTGTGTCACACCCTGGTCAACGCATCATTTTGACCTTGCAAAATTCCTAAGGTCACTGCGTCTACAGACAATAAAGTCAAGTAGATGGCCATGCTTAGAATGAGGGTGGAACCGAATCGCCTTGTGCTTCTATTTTTGGAAATAAAAGGTGTTGACAATAACCAGATTGAGTTCAGTGCAGAGGTGGAGCAGCAGTAAACCATCTGAGTTGATGTTACCAATCCCATAGGGCTCAAAGGCTTCCATGTTTCACTATCAGAGCCAACACGATACACAGAAGGCGAACCTAGCCTCAATCGACTATCGTGCATCTAAGCTTATATATGACAAAAATAATTCATCAAAACGAGTGACGTCAACGAATGGAAGAATGAAAAAGCAAGCCTGCAGCACTGTCCGTAAATGTGTTACTGGAAACATGTGTAGCCCGTTCAGCAACTACTTTCAAGTTAAGACGCACGTTCGAGTTACAGGAAATAATAAGTTTTCAATAAAACTCCCCAAGATAAAACTTGAAATAGGTTGTCAATCGTTCTATTACCAAGATTATCGACAATGATCTTCCGTTAGAAATTCGTAAAGAGGAAGACTAAAAATTTTACTAAGAAATTAGCCATGATTTTAAAATAAAATAAATTCAAATAGCACCTTTGAATTTTTAGGTTTTTGGATTTTAGTGATTAGTTCCTCTAAATTTCCGCTTTTCAATTTAGACTCGTTTTTCAGCATTTTCAGTGTCTTCCTGTGTGCTAATAGTCTTAGATCAGTCCTTAAGCAGTTTTTTAGCTTCCTATTCTCATTGTGTTTCTCCTTTTTCCTTTTTGTTTACTAATGTGTCAAAACAGGACCACATTGATAGCAGTTTTTACAGTAAATGTAAAATACTGATGTGTTTATATGTATATTTTGCATACATGTATTGTATCCTGTACAAACATTAATTTAAAAAAAATAATAATAATTGACGTCACCAAGGATGACTACATTTTTACCTTTCGGAACGCCAGTAACAAATGTTCTAAGGGCATGAGAGAAGGAAGTGACATCTTCAACAGGAGACACTAGTATTGCTGGATAAGCCGCGAGAAGAGTCATGTATCTGTTAGCATTGAGAGGAATCCTCAGCTTCGTAACACACTTATGACCCCTACTGGCTGTTCAATTATGTTAACTAATGTATTCTTTACTGCAAAACTTACACCAGCTTCACGCCTCTCTTTCTCTGATTTCCAAGACCAGAATATGGTGTAACATTACTCAGACTCTATACGTTGATCTTCTCCTGCAAAAAGGGCTCCAGATAGGCATCAATGTGCACATTATATCTTGCTAGTTCATTAGCTAAGATGGCAGTTTTACGCTCAGATCTTTTCCCTTTGTCTATTAATGTTCTAACATTCCAACAGCAGAGCTAAAGTGACAGTCTTTCGATATAAAGTCTGCCTGTATTTCTGTTCCTGCAAATAAGGACAGCCGTCAGCCGCAGGAAGCTGACCAGCAGATTAAAGCAGCTTTGTTTAGGGGCCAGTTTTGAGTCCCCTCCTAGTTTTGGGTTAGTAGTTTATCCTGGAAAGGCTGCTCAGTCACACGAAGCTCCAATGACATACACACCTGCCTTGAGTAGTTTGAAAAGCGAAGTTAGGATTAGCTCCATGGCGTATATCTTCAGAATTGTGACTGCATGTTTCCAGCCGGTCATGCCTACATGCGTCGCCTCTCCTCTATCCCCACAGGACCTTCGAAAAGATTGATGTTGAGGTCTGAAGGAATATCTCTGGAATCCTTTTATAGTGACAAAAACTTGCACATCAGCAGAGCCACTCTCTCGGTATCAATTGGCGGGTTCCAGCATTTCAACTGCAGGTTTTTGATCAGAGTATACCTCCTCATAGGTGAAATACCAAGCTTCACCAACCCGAAGCAAACTGGTATTAAGGCGCAAGTAACTCACCTTTCACCCCTTTTCCTCTTGGTTTGAAACATTTCCGCCACAAGAAGGCCAGGAGCTGGATTTGGTTCTCAGAGGCTGTTTGAGACGCTGCCATTGGGGCATTTTATACACTATTGATCACTCACATCTAAAGTCACCCTGGCGATAACAACCTTGGAAACATACATACATACACACATACATACATATATACATACAAACATACATTCATAGTGAGAAGGATAGGCAGAGAGAAATAAATGTTGATGAATAGAAATAAAACGATTTATGGGCTGCTTATAAAAATATACTTTCATAGTGCGATACCTTACCAGTGGTCATAAACATTTTCTACCCATTTTGTTACGTGATTAAAAGTCTCCATTTTTGACAAATCAAATACCACAACAGCAGCATCTGCTTTCCTATAAAATACGGATGTAACTGCTTTGTATTTTTCTTCTCCCGCAGTATCCCAAAGTTGCAGCTGAAAAAAAGAGGAAAAAACTGTTTCTATAGGAAAACAATTCTATTCAAAAGCTTTGATAAAAAATAATGTGAAAAAACGTTGTCCAATAAACAAACACAATCTTATTAAAAATAAAAGCATTCCTAATTTTTGCTCAATATTGACTTTTATATGTACATCTAACCAGTCATGCCAATTATCCTCAGGCCCGAACGTATAAAAGCAGGCATCCAATTATCCCAATACCTTCATTGCATAACTTTTACTGCTGTTTAAAATGATTTTCCCTGTCAGTAATGCTTTTGAATGCAACAAGCAACAAATGTTTTAATTCCATCTGTTTCCTTTAAAAACCACAAAGGTTACTGGGCTCCGTATATCATTGATATTGAGTTTTTTTAACCTGAGAATGAAGCCTTTGCCTATTGGGTAATATCCGAACTACATCATATCAGCATTGGTTGTAACTTTAACACCTTTGCTTGTGAAGAAGAAGAGCATCATCATTCCTTACCTATAGTTCCTTTAAGAAAAATGCATTGATTTAGTCATTATTTCTATCGGGACCCTGCAAAAATACTACTATTTAGTACAGAGTACATTTGACAGTCATAAGACCTTATGCTTCAGGGGAAAATCAGTATTGGCAAAGCCCCCATCCTAGGCATGAATATTGCTGAGTATAACTCTGTGTTGTTTTAATCTGCTATTTACAGTGTATAGCAATAGTTAAGGCTCTCTATATTAAGTGCAGGCTACGACGAGGAATCACACTACTCTCACATCCATAAACGTTTAAAAAAACACTTGACATAAATTCCCACTCACATTTACAGTGTAACAAAAATCCACAAGGCTAAAAACGCACAAATATTTTCCTCCACAAAGTATTATTTCTCCCCACTTTTTAACAGTAATAATAAAAAAGTCAGTACAAGAATTCAATGACAATAGCCAACTCTAATTCTATATTGTCTTCTCTCCTTTTAAATATAAAAATTCGATATTAAAATGACATTCAAAGAAACTTAAAGATATGCTTAAAGGAAAAAATGATCAATATAGTGTGAAGGACAATCCTAACATAATCATCACAAATCTGTCTGAGCATCAACTTAGTAAAGAAGATTTTTCCTTGTATAAAAAATGGTTTGAATTATGGAAGTGCCACTAATTCTCGTCAGATCACTTTTAAAGCTTATACTAAAGATGTTTACATCAACCAATCAAAAGCAATCTTTGTTGTTTTACCGTCAATTTTCTAAGTATATGTGATGTTTGTTGTTTGACAAGATGCCTCGTTAATGTGAACTGTCAAAAGTTTAATAAAAAAGTCATTACTCTACAGCAAGCAAAATAAATGGTATTGTCTGATCAATAAAAAAGATTATACCACACATTTTGCTGAATTATTTTTAGACCGAAATAAATTCAGAAGATTTTATCAAGACCCTTCAATCTTTAGAATAATATCTTTACAAGCTTATTTAGATAAACTACTTTTGAAAAAGGAAATCAATGGCCATGTTAATAAAAAAATCCACCTTAAGAATGGAAAAACTGTCAGAGCACATTGTCTTTTAAAACTCAATTAACTATATGAACATCTACTAAAGCCCAAATCTATTATCGACACCACTGGCTCTCCTCATTATCTTTAGGGCAATATTTGGCTAACCTTCACAAATAATTGAAAATAAAAAAATTGTTAAAAAATACTTATGTTTTTGATTCCTCTAAAATCAAGTCACTTTCATGAATGAACCTCTGAAACAAACTTTGGGTATTACCTTGAAAAGTGTCTTTAATTAAAAAATGTAGCACCACCACTTTTAGTAAATCATCTCTTCTGACGTTAATAATAAATACTTGCACCAAAACCATGTTTAGCTGCAGTAGTTTTTATTATGAGCAGTATAAACAGGTGAATATGGGCTCTTCTCTCACTCTTGCCATGGCTAACCTAGTCATGGTTGGATCATGGCTGAACTTGATATTTTTTGTTATTCAACCACAAGGTGAAAATAATGTTTTTAAGCTCAATGGTTCTTGCATCGATGATACTACTTGTCCTTAAACCAATTGATACTGTGGTGACATGTCAGGCATAAACAGTCTTGATAATACCCTGAAGTTCACTGTTGATTTATTCAATAATTAAACACCATATTTTCATGACGTAATTATGTGTCCTGAGGGTAAAACAATTTATTGGAAGCAGACCAACACTGCTCTATACGTCAACATTGACAGTTTGATACTATGGTCCTACTGAACATCTTGGATATTAATTCTCTTCACTCTAGCTAGTCAAATTTGTTCACCTTCAAAGGTACTTTCAAAAATGAATTCAAAATGATAAAAGATTTTGCAACTTGGAATGTGTTTTCTTCAACTTTCATTACAAACTTCGACATGGAAATCTCAAAAGATCTAACCCTATTACTGAATCAAAGTATTGCAGTCTGTAAGTTGTATTGTCCTGGATGTGGGACTAATTATACCAATAAAACTGGAAAAACTTCATCTGAAAGATGCAAAAAACATTCTTCAAGTCAACATAGTTTAAGTTATTATTATCTGAAAACATGTAATTCTTTTTAAAAATTAATAGATTTATAGATGTCTTTTGGATTATTCTGAACAAAAGGAGATGTATGACGCAATTATTGTCATACTGTAATCGATAAAATTTATGTTACTGATAAATGTAATAATTGGTCCATGCTTCTTTTCAAAGAAGCATTGTAAATAAATGAAGAGGAACCCATTCTTAATTCAGGTTTGAAATGCTCTAAGGAATCCCAACCTTTTAGTTGCATAATTTAATTAAATAATGATTATCAGATAAAAAAGTAAAAATAGTATTTCAATATTGCAAATAAAGTATGTTTATTTTGGTCCATAGCTATTTCGTTGACACTCAACTTGACTAAGATGTCAGAACAAGAAAACTGAAGAGAAGATCTCTTTTATTAATAATGAAAAACAAAAAGTGGGCCAAGAAAACCTGCTACTTTTTTGTGGTTCATAAATGGCGGCGACAAAAAAAGTCACGTTCTCGAGCAGCTTACTGATTTTGAACTTGTTTTTGAATTTTCTGAATTTCCTCACACAACCAGATGGAATTAGTATCACATTAAACGTATCACATTAAACGAGAAGAAATGCATAGTGGAAGAGAGAGTTTTTGTTTTCCCTCTTTATTTTGCATTTGTAATTAAGCTGGAGTTTGCACGAAATATTGAAAGAAAACTTTATTCATTTTCCTACCATCAGTATGTGGTGATATATAGCCAGGACCCCAATCACATAAAGGTCAATTTCTATCCAGCAAAGGTATGAAAATCATAAACCAAAACATCAGAGGATTAGTTTGCAACTTGGATATGTTGCAACAATTTCTTCTCTCTCATAAAAGCATTGATATTTGTTGGGAAACTCCCTTGTGTTGCTGTGGCTACAGACTACATAGGGAAAGTACTTGCTCTAGTTTCTATACGTGCCATTAAGTTAAGTGTTTAACTTAGGTATTTGTCTTCGGGCTCATTGATGTTTTAAGAGTCATTCGTTTTGGAAAATATTGGTGCTTCACACAAACTCATCTTGCTTCCGTAGTCGCGTAAATAAGTAGAGTGTTCTTTCCGTACTATTATTGTTAGTTATTTTTATTCCTTTTTGGACCATGAACTTTGATGGACAGTCACGTTTAGTTTTTTCTTTATTGATGTAAATCAGCTATAAATAAAATGCATTTGTAACCAAGATTTAGTAGGCATACAGAACAGGTCGGACCCACGAGCAGTCATTGAATGGTATAGGGATCATCAAGATCACCTTGATAGTCTTAATTAGATTGTTAATTCATCGTAAAGAGTGAATAGTTCGTTCTAGATTGTACGGATTTTATTGTATTTATCATTGANTGGTGCTTCACACAAACTCATCTTGCTTCCGTAGTCGCGTAAATAAGTAGAGTGTTCTTTCCGTACTATTATTGTTAGTTATTTTTATTCCTTTTTGGACCATGAACTTTGATGGACAGTCACGTTTAGTTTTTTCTTTATTGATGTAAATCAGCTATAAATAAAATGCATTTGTAACCAAGATTTAGTAGGCATACAGAACAGGTCGGACCCACGAGCAGTCATTGAATGGTATAGGGATCATCAAGATCACCTTGATAGTCTTAATTAGATTGTTAATTCATCGTAAAGAGTGAATAGTTCGTTCTAGATTGTACGGATTTTATTGTATTTATCATTGAATACTTGTATATTTTACTCTTGGATATATTATTACATTTCATATTTGTGTGCATCTTTAATAAATACAGTCCTCCAGAAAATTGGAGTCTTTTAATCATTTCCAGTCCATTTGAATCAGCTACCACCTTTCACAACAATTTTGTTACTTTGTTGGAGACGTACTTGGCAGAATAAAGTCATCTTTCTCTTTGTCATCTTGATGGACATATATTGTTACATCGACATCGAAAAAGCAGCAAAGATGGGGCTGTTGCGAAGTATGTCAAAAATAACATCACATTAAAACACAGACAAAATCTAGAAAATCCTCTCTTGTATATGTATGAATAGTAAATATGCAAAAACACCCCAAATCATTTCTCATTAACTGTGTTTATCGGTCTCTCGAGGCTTCAGATTATCTACAGAAAGACATTAATGAACACTTGCAAGAGCAATCAAATGTTGATTATAATAAAGCAATTGAAGGTGTTATCTTTAAATCGATTTTCAATTTATCTGGCTCTAAACAAATCATAAAACAATCAAGAATCAGTTCTATGTTATCATCATTAATTGACTTAATATTAATAATAACCAGCCGTCAAAAATATCAAGGACAGCTGTAGTGTCGTCATCATCTTCTGATCACAATATGATAGCTTGTATTAGAAAAATTAATGCACAGAAATACGAACCGAAACCAATCAAGTGCAGAAACTATGCATATTATTGTAAAGCGAGTATGAATGAAAAACTTTCCTAAATTAGCTCAAAACCAATTTACTAATGCAGAAAAGTAACTGATGCACTTCATCATTTTCACAGGATCCTGAAAAGGACTTTCGGCGGGAATGTTCCTTTAATTGAAAATGGAGTCAAAGGAAAGAAGTGTCGCTGGTTAACAAAGGAACTTCGGAAACACACGTCTGACCAACAAAACTACTGACTGGAATTTCTACAAGAGATTTTAACAGAAGTGTGCTAACAATATTTGTTATTAGAAGTCTCACTTCCACTGAAACTTACTGAACGAAAACTCCGATAAGCCCCGAAAATTCTGATCTGCTATTAAACAGATTTTCCTACAAAACACCTTAAATCAGAAAACTCCATAATCAATACCAATGAAGTATCAAGTCCGACATTACAGCCAATACTTCAAAACCATCATCGAGCTGCTAAAACGAGCATCGAATCCTCTGACAAACTTTGTATAGCAGTTTAACGAAAAACCTGGTATCCGTACTGCTCAAAGATTTACTTAAACCGACATATCAAGTTCATTTGTTGAGAGAGAGCTCTGCTCATAAAGGCGTAACATGGCAATGGGACTGGATGAATTACCATCTTTTTTATTAAAAGACTGTGCAGTTCACATTTCTAAGTCTCTATGCTATATCCTAAACTTATCCATTACTTCCAGAATAGCAACCAAAATGCCGAAATCTGCAAAAGTACCACTTATTTTCAAATCAGGGAATTCTTAGCTACCACAGAGCTACTGACAGATTTCAGTGTTACCAGTGTTTACCAAAATTTTAGAGAAAGCCTCCACTTCAATTTTTATCGTATAGTGAAAGAAATAAACTTCTGTCAATATTAATTCGGTTCTCGCAAGTGTTAATCGACCAAAATGGCAGCAACCCTTCTATGTGACCAAATTCGTGGAAATATGAACGAGGGAAAAACGGTAGGTGCCATTTACTTTGAATTATCGAAGGCTTTTGACGACATCGACCTTAGTCTGTTGCTGAATAAATTATCATGTTATGGTGTACCGGACGCCAGATGGATTGGTTTGCTGATTACATTTTTGGGAAACTTAATAGAGATCGAAAATATTATAACAAAGCTGGAACCCATCTAATGCTCTACACCTCAAAAGTTCATTTTATAGACCCTTCCTTTCATTGTATTTGAACGACCTTGTAGACCATGTTAACGTGAAAGTGATCAAGTATGCAGTTTTATTTTATGGAGATAATGACATGGAAAATATTGAATCAGTTTTGAATAACAAAATGCAAAAAACTGACACGTACTGCAACAAAAATAAACTGCTGCTAAAACTGAAAAAAAAAAAGGTAAAGTGAAGGTCATGTGACCTAAGGCGAGCAAAGGTTTAAGAGTAACACAGACACACGACATGTAGGTAAAGAAATTATAGATTCGTATATTACAAAAATTGTATGAGTAGAAAAATACATTAATGTACAAAACATAACAATTTAATTAAATTGATAGAAAATTAAATGATATCGCCTGCGAACTTATTTTTTAATTTAATATTCGTGAAAAGGTATAAACGTATGAGTGAAAAAAAAATCTTTAAGTGGAAAGACACTTTCGCAGAATGTGAGCAGTACTGGTTAAAACTATTTGCTGGATCTCTTGGAGGCTATGTTTCCCTGGTAAATTTTCGACAAACTTTTGAGTGCCTTTCTTTATCATGCCTAGGGTGCCTACGATGACAGGGATGGTCATTGCTTTGAGGTTCCACATTTTCTTAATCTCTATTTCGAGGTCCTTATATTTACTAAGATTGTCAAACTCCTTTACAGTTATATTTTTGTCTGATGGAATACTCATATCTATCAAAAGGCAGGTCTCATCTCTGTGATCGTTCACAATAATGTCTGGGCGATTGGCTTGAATTGTTCTGTCTGTATTTACTGGGACGTCCCACAGGATGGTAACATTTTGGGCTTCAGTTACTGGTGGAAGATGGTGTTCATACCAGATCTGGTGGGTGTCAATACCATAGTGTTTGCAAATACCCCAGTGTAGATATTGTCCGATTCTATCATGTCTCTTGACGTACTCACTGAGGGTTAAGACCGGATATCCAGGCACCAGGTGGTCTACTGTCTCAATAAATTTGTCACAGAAGTGGCATTTCGGGTCTGCTCCATTTTTAACATGTTCGCTTGATAGTTCCGCATGAAGAGCTTTTGCTCTTACGCAGCTGTGATAAAGCCTTCAGTTTCTGCTTTTAATCCTGCACTCCTCAGTCACTGATGGGCTGCTTGTTGATTGACATCAGCGTTTTGGCTTCGGATTACATAATGACCATGTAAAGCCTTCTGACTGTATTTTTCTGTTAGCTGGCTTTGATCCTTCTTTTTTGTATGTTCTTTCACTTTTTTCGCTACTTTTGTTACATGGAGGTCTTTATCTTTAACTATTGGTTCGACTTCTAATTCATTTTCAATTTCGTAGCTTCTCTGAATACTGAGTGAAGCTTTTTAGTATTTCCTTGTTGCAAAACCAGTTGCATCATCCAATCATTTGAGAATTTCAAATAACGTTTCATCCCTATCGTTGTTGTTTTATAACAAAGTTCCAACTGAACAGGGCCACGACCTCCTTCCCTTCCAGGTAAGTACAGACGATCACCGTCAGCTTTTGGGGTAAAATGACCTGTTCGATGCTAATAGTTTGCGTGTTTTCCTATCCATTTGCTGTAGATCAGATATACCCCAATTAATAATGTTAAAACTATATTGTGCAACAGGTATGGCAAGGGTATTGATCCTTATCCTTCAATAATATTCTTTTCTGATTTTTTTCTTTCCTTAACGCGAACTCTATTCCGCCTCCTTCATTCACTCCCAAACATTTATAGCATGACTCCGGGTCTAGTTTCTTGATAGTGGTTTCAATATCATGGTTAATTGAAGTGCTTTCTCACAGTTTTCCTTTTATATATGTTGCTTTTGCACACTAATCAAGCCCGAATTCTATGCAGATATCTTTACTAAAATCACTAACAGCTGTAAGTAAGCCTTCGAGTTGTTGGTCATTTTTTGCAAATAGTTTCAGATCATCCATGTAAAAAAGGTGATTTATAACTTTTTGGAAGATAGAATAACCTGTGCCTGAGTTGTTAAGTTCATTTGAAAGAGGTATGAGGGGAAATACAGAAAAGAAGTGGGGAAATAAAGTCTCCCTGGAAGATACGTCGTTTGATTTTGATAAGATCAGATTCACTCGTGCCGTTTTTGTGGCTGAGAAAAAGCCGTGTTTGCCATTAAGACATACTACTGCGAATAAAGTTAGTGACGAGTGGAGAAACGTACATTTCTAGACTTTTCAGTATCCAGTCGTGGGGAACACCATAAAACGCCTTTCTGTAGTCGATCCATGCAGTACTCATACTTCTCTTTTTACTTATACAGTTTTCTAACAACATTCTATTAATCATCAATTGATCTTTACATCCGTAAGAATTTCTTTTACATCCTTTTTGTTCTTCTGAAAAGATTGAATTATTTTCAAGACGTTTATATACTCTTTAAGATATTATTGAGATTAAAATTTTATAAGTTGTTGTAAGGCAGGTGATTGGCCTGTAGTCTTTACAATATTGGGTTTCTCCACTCTTTGGTAATAAATATGTTGTCCCTTTAGTACGCCAGTCAGGAATAGTTTCAGGATTTTGCATCAGATCATTGTGAGATTTTGTGAGAGAATCATGTAGCTCTGTTACGGAACTCAACCAAAAATTAAGAATCTTGTCGAGCCCTAACGATTTCCATTTTTGGGACTTCCCAATGGCAGATAGGAGTTCTTCGATCGTTATTGGTTCCCATTCTTGTTCACTAACATCAGACAGTCTTTCTTCCTCTCTACCTATCCATTCCGCTTCAGAATTAAAACTCTTTTCATTAACCCATATACTCTTCCAAACCTCTTGCACGTCTTCTATCTTCGGTGGCTCTTGAACTTCAATCTTGCTTTTTTATTGCAGAAAATCAATTTCCATTTTGGTGGTTTGTTCACATGTGGCTTCTTTTTGGTTTTGATTTTAACACTTCTCTCAGGGGTTATTGCTTTGGCAGTAAAGTACACAAGATTATTAAGCTATCTTATATTTTTATCAGTGTTTTTTACAATATTTCTCAAAGCCACATTATAGAATGTAATTGTAGTTCTTGTTATTTAGTTCAAGGATAGTTTAGGAAGAGCTTCTCTTTCACACATTGGCATGTTTTCAGTTTTGCTCTACTCTCTTAGTATATTTTCACAGGCTGTTTTAATTTTCTCCTTTCGTTGTGCTCTTAGTTGAGCGGTGTAAAAGGTACTTAAAACATTCTTATTACCCTCAGTAGACCATTTGTTTCTTTTTTCTTTTTGAGGTCGGGGTATCACCACAGATTCAGGATTAGGAATTATCTGGTTCTGATTACCTTGTGGATCATTTCTTAAGGGCTTCATTCCAGTAGCAGACTTTCGATATCAGGCTGGTTTCTAAATGATGGACGCGACCATTGTTAACCCGCGACGCGGCCGATGCGGTGTGAATTACTTCTGGCTTTCATCATTAAAAGAGGAGGTGCATTTTAACCTTTTTGGCAAGGGGATGGATATTCCGTGCCAGATGCCACTTGGTACTTCATGTCCACACGGTATGTCTACGTAGACAGACTTAACTCTACCGAACATCAACCCGGTATTTCAAGGCCTCGGAGTAGGCCAACAGGTACTACACCATGTCCAAGGAGGACCTAAAAGTAGTTGTGGCAAAGGGTAACCTAATTCACCCACGTCGAAGCTCCACAACCGGATGCAGTTTATCGTCATACCCAGGACATTTATTATTATTATTATTATTATTATTATTATTATTATTATTATTATTATGTTCACTACAATGTTTCTCAAATTCTAGGTTGTTACATTCGGTATTACTTTGAAGCAAGTCACAACACGTTACTAAAGGTTCCAGGTTTATCCTCCTCCGTGTCTTACGCAGACAATACCTTACTTAAGATTCGTGCAGTACCTGATAGAGCCGTCTTTTGTAATACCCCCAAGTTTACATTCTCGTCACATTCTTTAAGGAAACCTATACATTTCTTACTAACTACGCCCAGAGCCCCTATGACCACAGGTACCACCTTGACTTTTTAAGTGCCCAACGCCTAGCTATTTCGTCTTTTAGCGGGTGATATTTCTCAAATTTTTCGAGTTCTTTCTCTTGTACCCTCGTGCCTTCAGGGATGGCTATATCAACTATTATGGCTTCCTTTGTTGTTATGTTGACTAAGACTATATCTGGCCTTCTGGCTTGTATATGGTGGTCGCATTGTATCATCATACCCCAAAGTATTTTGTAGTCCTCGTTTTCTATGCAGCTTTCTGGTTTATGGTTATACCACTGCTTTCCTCTTTCTAAACCGACTTTATTGCACAGAGACTAATGCACGTATCTCGCGACATTATCATGTCCACGTTTATATTCTCTCTGCGCCAGCTTAGAATATTCACTAGTGATATGGCTTACAATTTCTCCTTTCTGGCCACACATCCTACATGATGGTGATTCAACCGTTTTATCAATGTGGAACTTCAGGTAATTTGTTCGGAGTGATTGCTCTTGCTCACTACAAATTAATGCTTCGGTTGTGCCTTTCAAATCCCCTTTATCTAACCATGACCAGGTTCTATCCCAATCTGTTGCATCGTTCTCATTTGAAAACTGTTCATGTAGTTGTTTGTCCTTCCACTCTACAAATAGCTTATTTTTTTGTTCTCTTTTGAAGGATTTTGGTTATATACTGTCATCTGTCTTCAAATGGCCATACAATTTTACCATCTGTAACATCTCCTTCGTGCTATTTTGCACATACCAGGCCAGACTGTTTTCCTCTGACCTAACGCAACCTTCAACAATGATCAACCCTCTACCACCTTTTTTCCTTTTAACATACAATCTGAACATCACTTTTTGGGTTAAGTGCTTTATTCATGGTCATCAACTTTCTCGTCCTTCTACCAATTTCCTTCAGCTCGTCCTTTCTCCAGTTAATTACTCCAGCTCCGTATCTCATCAATGACACTGCCCATGTGTTAATTGCTTTAATCTCATTCCGTCTGTTGAGTTTGGATTGTGGTACTACACTACTTCTACGCAGATATTCCTTTCGGAATATTCTCTTCATCTTCGTTTCTTGTTCTTTATTCCATTCCACAATCCCGAAATATTTGTATCCTTCCTCCTGTACATCGACTACAGCTTCGTCTCTAAGGCGGATACCTTGTGTCTTAATGGGTTTACCTTTCTTCCTAACCAACATGCCACACTTCTGTATCCCAAACTCCATTTTGATATCTTTGCTTATTGCATGTACAGTTTAAACCAAACTGTTGAGCTTACTTTCACTCTTACAAAACAGTTTCAGGTCATCCATGAAAAGTAGATGGTTTATTTTCATGGTTCCTATGGTATATCCAGACGACATCTTTCTCCTTAAACTGGAAAGGGTATCATGCATATCACAAATAATAACGGTGACAAGCTGTCTCCTTGGAAGATGCCTCTCTTAATATCGACTTACCCCAGTTTCGCCGCATGCTCTTAGCTCTGTCTTCCACTTTGTCATTGATCCTTGCACAAAATTAATAACATATTCAGAAATATTGACCAGGTTCATACTTTCGATAATCCAGGAGTAAGAAACCATATCATAGGCCTTTTGTAATCAACCCATGCCATGGCTCGATTCTTTTGTTTCTTTTTGCATTCATTTAAAATAATTTTGTCGATCAGTAACTGGTCTTTTGTCCCCATACTTTTTTCCCTGCAGCCCTTTTGTTCATGAGGTAGTTTGTCGTTTTCCTCAAGGTGACTAGATATATTTTCTGATATGACGCTAGTCATCAGTTTCCACATCACAGGTAGGCATGATATTGGACTAAAGTTCCCAACATCATTGCCTTTCGCTGCGTCTTTTTGGCATAAAACAGTCCTCCCTTTTGTCATCCATTCTGGTACACTAACATTGCTGTTAATCATTGTGTTCATTTGATTTGCAATGCGACTATGTAGTGTAGTTATCTTCTTAAACCAATATCATTGGACCCCATCAGGTTCAGGAGCATTCCAGTTGGGGAGTTTCTTATACTGTTGTTTAACTATATCTACAGTTACTTCAACGTTTTCTTGTTGGTAATCTCCTTTCTCCTCGTTCAGTTCTTTTAACCATTCAGCATCATTTTTGTGGGTCTCTTGTTTTGACCATATATTGGACCAGAACTGTTTACTTTCATCCAGATCTAAAACAGCATTTTCAGATCTCTCTTTTCCATTCAGCTCTTGGTAAACCTTTTTCTGATCTTGATGGAAGAGTCTATTAATCCTAAATTGGTCCATTCTTTGCCCGTATCTTTTGATCTTGAGGTTTTTCGGTTTAAACTTTTACTTTAATTCTTCTATGGCACAATTCAAACCTTTTCTCTGCACCTTATATTCCTTTCAACCTCGATACGCTTTCTGTTTGTTACCTTTTCCCCTCTTTGAATTCTGTCTAATATATTAAGGTGTCTACGGATTTCATCAACCGACGCTCTTAATCGTCGTTTCCACCAAGGCTCTTTTCCTTTATTATTTCTATTGTTTGGCTTTTTCAGACCTAATTTTCTTCCACAATAAATAGAAATGGAGCTTAATAGATTATTAGTTTCAGTTATTGACCTAGTTTGGATATCACTTACGACCTCGTTTACCTTGTTACTTATTGTTGCCAATTTACTTCTCTCCACTTTTCTGAACCCAGTTATAACCTCCCTCTCATCATTTCTCAAAATCTCAATGATCTCTTGGATCATTTCACTTTCCTCGTCAGTTCTTCTGTCATTGTTTGTAACTGTTGCTCCCAAACCATCTACGTCAGGTACTTGATCAACAACTTCCTCAACACTCTCTATCTCGCCATTATCCACTGACTCTCCCGTATCTTCAGTTGGTGGTTCGAGTACATACCTTTTAATCATCTCAATCTCTACAGCAGATAGTCATTCATTTCTCCTTACTATTCTAGCTTGGTCACACAGATTTTGTTCACTTATCTCAAACATCCCTTTATTTTTCCATGTCCTGTGCATTCTTTGCCTATACCATCTAATAGGTTTTCCACTTTCATCAGTTGGATTGCTTAGAAAATAACAATCCATAACCACTCTACTCAACCCTTTCCTCCACTTTCTTTGACCAGTCATTTGATGACGACCGGTTACCCGCTGCTGTACCAGGGAGCACCTGCCGGACGAGGGACCTTCACAAAAAGTTCAAACCCCATTAACGTCGTTATTTATATTACCATTTTGATTCATTGCGCTCATAAGAAGGGTAGTGGTGATAAGGTGTCACAGCCACCGGTATTTTTATTGAGACACCATCTCTAGGAAAGCTGCTAACCAAAGCTGAAGATCCTAACCTGACCATGAGACACAGCTACAACCCGCCAGACGTCAACCTGGAATTTACAACTACGGTTGGTTTATTCTTTGGAGTTTTCCTTCTCCTAGGACGGCTGCCGACTAAGTCTGATGACTCTGTCCAAGCCAGGTTTATTATTCTGAGGTTTCCTTCTCATATGAGACAGACTTAACCCTGCCGCATGTCAACTCGGTACTTTAAAGTCTCGGGGTAGGCTAACAGGTGCTACACCTTGCCTAAGGGTGACCTAGAGGTAGTTGTGGTAAAGGGTAACCTCATTCTCCCACGTCGAAACTCCACAACTGGATGCAGTATAACGTAGAATTCCAGGACTAATTCTTATTATTATTGAGTGGTGGAGCAATACGAGTCCATGGGGGACTCAGGGGTAGAAACCCCAGCAAACTCATCCGACTACCAGCCCGGTAAGGGTAAACTGGGTGCATGCATCACACCCAGGTGTGTGCGATATTGATGTAAATAAAAACAGCACATGATTAGGTTTCCCAGTTTAGATGCCCTATTCTGCTTAAAACGGTCTCCGTACCGAGGCTTTACCCAAGACCTTAGGACTCAGTAACAAAGTAAGAACTCGGTACTCAGCCCTTCAGAACAAGAGATCCACGCTCACGACACCTAGATATGATGCTCCCCCACTACTCCCGCCCGTGAAACGCAAATGCGTGATGTGTCAGCCCTTTCGGGGCATGCACAACCGGTTAAGGTCAGGCAACTGACTGGCAAGTCTGCGGTTTGAGCGGGAATGTTTGATCTAGCCCATTCATAATTACCAGGCAAAACTAGTTCGTGTACCCCACCAATCAATTAAGATCAGAGGTCATACGTC
>RDPX01000267.1:30740-130180 GCA_003991215.1 Morbakka virulenta
AGCTCATCACATTTCCATTCTACTATTCCTGCTCCATACCTCAATACTGCCACTGCCCAACTATTTATGGTGTGTATTTTGTTCTTTCCGTTCAGTTTCGATTTCAAAATTAGTCTGGTGCGTCTACGGTACTCTCTTACAAATTGATCCTTCATCTCATTCTCTTTGATTTTATCATACTCAATTATTCCCAGATATCGATACCCTTCCTCATCAACTGTTTTCAAAACCTTCCCATCTGGGAGAACCAAACCTTTACTCTTACTCTTATCTACTTTTCTTCTATTTAAAACCAACAACCCGCACATCTTTATCCCAAATTCCATCCCAACATCTTCGCTGAACATATATACCGGATTTACGATTGAATTAATTTGCTTAAGCGACTTTCCAAAGAGTTTTAGATCGTCCTTAAATAATAAATGGTTTAAACGTGTGAGTTTATCACCAAAGGGATTAGGGCAAGTACAAACAAAAGTGGCGACAAACTGTCCCCCTGAAATATCCCCCTCTTAATTTCAACAGCTCCAAGAGATGTAACACTAGATGTTAACTCCAACTTCCACTTACTCATACTGCCTAACAAAAACGTTTTGGTGTTCTCAGCCACTCTAAACAATTCTAAACATTCTCCAACCCAGCTATGTGGTATCATGTCATTTGCTTTGCGGTAGTCAATCCATGCCATAGAAAGGTTTGTACTTCTTCACTTGCAATCTCTAAAGACTGCCTTGTCGATAAGCAATTGATCTTTCGTGCCTCTACAATTTCTCTTACATCCTTTCTGCTCATCAGGTATCATATCTTCTTTATTATAATAATAATATTATTATGTAAAAAATATTTAAAATTGCATTTAAAGATCAAACACCAGGTTACAACCAGTGATCTAGGGTGAAAGAAATAGGGGTTTTTGTTGTTTAAGGTAAAGTAAGGTTCAAAAAAATTAGAAAAATATCTATAAAAATGTAATCAGAAAAGTATATTTAAAAAGCAAAACAAAACAAAACAAGTCCAAAGTATAAAAACAGGTAGAAAAGGGCATATAAAAGAAGTATAAATTAGAAATAAAAACATGTATAAAAAAGGAATACTATTTCCATTAAGGTCCACAAACATCAAAAACGATATTTCACTACATTATGGTTATAAAAAATAAAATTTCTAGTTGAAGATAATTCAAATAGTTCTTTATCAGGCCCAAGGCGCCAACTACAACCAGAACAGTCCTAGTTTTCAGATGCCACATCTTTTAGATTTCGATCTCTAAGTCCTTGTATTTTGTGAGTTTTTCAAACACTTCTAACTGATGGCACACTCATGTCAAAAAGAAGGCAGGTATTGTTTTTCTTGTCCTTGATGACAATATCAGGATGGTTAGCCTGTATTGTGCGATCTGTGTAGATTGAAAAATCCCACAAGATGGTGAAATCTTGTCGCTCAGTGACTGGTTCTGGGTGGTGCTCATACCAGTTATGTTAGTCTCTACAGAGAAGTGTTTGCCTTCCAATGGAGTATTGTCCAACCCTGTTGTTGTGGTTTTTGTACTCTGCTGGTGTTAATATTGAGCAGCTGAAGACAAGGTGATCAATGATCTCAGTTTTCTCCTTGCAAAACCTACATTTTTGACCACTCTGTTCTGCAGGAGATTTGCCTGATAATTTCGGGTGAACAACTTCTGATCTTGGGCAGCAAGAATAAAGCATTTAGTTACCCCCTTCAGTCTGGAGTTTCTCAGCCACTGATGGGTTGTGAGTTCATCAACATCAGCATGTTTAGCTCAAGCCATAAAATGTCAGTAGAGGGGCTTTTCTGGCCACCAGGATTAAGCTGTTTTAATCCGATATTTTTAGCAAATTTCTTCATCTTTCAGGCAATTTCAGTTGGGGTTAAGTCATTGTTTTCCTGTATTTCAAGATTTAGTTTTCAAGATAATTTGTCTGATTGTTATAATAATAAAAAAATAATAATAATGATAATAATAATAATAACTACTGCCTAACTACTAAGCGAGTCCAACTGTACTAGTTTTGTAAGATAATTCAAGTTGAATTAAACCTCTTCTTCCTTTATTTCTGGTTACATGCAATCAGTCTTTGTCAGATTTTGGGTGGTGTATTTTATGGCAGGTCAATTGCTTTTTAATTTCTGTATCTAGTTTCATAATTTCACTCAAGTTCCAGTTGATGATATTGAAACTATAAGTAACTACAGGTATTGCAAGTGTGTTAATAGCTGTGATTCGGTTTTTTGAATTCAACTCTGTCTTCATAATAGACCTGACTCTTCAAATGAATTCATTCCTAATTTTTTCTTTAATTTTCACATGCTGTATGTCATTGCCTTCATTAACACCCAATTGTTAATGAAGGCAATGACCTTCATTAACACTTTGGTGTTGATCTACTGTGACTTGATCTTCTGACCTTGTTGATCTACTTTTTTAATTATGTTATTGTCATTAAGCACAACATCTGTGCTCATCAACTTCCCCATTTAGATGTTGCTTTGGCACACTTGTCTTATCCAAACTCCATCCCAATGTCATTGCTAAATGCTTTTACTGTTTTAAGTAGCTCTTTAAGTTTTCCATCATTACTAGCAAAAAGCCTTAGGTCATCCATGTAGAAGAGGTGCTTCACATTCTTGTTGTTGATCCATATCTGATTTCATTTAATGCTGAAATGCCTAAATGGAAAACAATGTTCACTTCTCAAGGTATAAGGATGTCATTTGGACTCATTGAGTGTGGTATGCTCAAGTTCAAGCAAGAAAGAAAGGTAGATAGCTCTGGAATTGACCTTGGAGTGGAAAAGATTAAGTAAGCAAATCCCAATGGATATAGATATCTTTGGATACTCCAGCTTCACCATAACCTTAACCAAGCTGTGAAAGAAAATATAACAGAATATAAATATAAGGTGAAAAAAAAATCAAGACAGAATGGTGGAAATATGGAGGTGGAATACTAGATTGGAACAAGTATGAGTTGGCTAACCTTAAAAGAATGAAAAGGAAGATCCTGGCAATGACTAGAGCATTATATACAAAAAGTAATGTTGCATTGCTCTACATGCATAGGAAAGAGGGTGGTAAAACTCTGGAATCTGTTAGACATATTAGTAGTGGTTGTACTAAAACTTGCACAAAATGAAATCAAACATAGATGTGGCAAAGTAGCACTCAAAGTTCACTGGGAACTCTGCAAAAGACATGAGATCCAATGTTGTGAGAAGTGGTATAATCATCATCCTCTACTCAAAACTGAGAATGACAAAGTGAAAATAATGTGGGTGATGATAATTTTCACTGACAGACAATTGCCCCACAACCAACCCAATAATGGTAGCTTACAAACATCAAAACATTTTGCAACTTATTGATATCACTATCGTTACAGACAAAAATGAAGTTCCTACAGTGGCTTGGAAGATAAAATAATATCTAGACCTTGCCTTTTAAATGGAAATACTCCAAGGGATTTCTGTTAAAGTTGAACCTATTGTATTCAGATACTTGGGCATGGTCTCAGAGAATGCTATACATTATCATGAGCTACTTGAAATACCTTACATTTTGGGAAGTATACAGATAGTAGTACTCCTAGGCAACATGCACATTCTGAGAAAAGGGCCAAGTCTCTGAGTAGCTAGGGTGTGACAGTACCTACTACCCAGAACTTAAATGTTAATTACTATTCATAGCAAATAGCAATTATAATAGTAATGATAATAGACCAAACCTTATGTTACTCACTAAATAACCATTTATCATCCAACTAAAGCTTTGCTTGAAAAGATAAGTGGTTTCTACTACTTAACAACTTACCTTTATATCCTTGTTATCCAATTTTATATCTTTCACATAAAACTCGACACCAATTGTAGTTGGAACTCTCCCATCAAACTGATTGTGAATGTACCGTTGAATTAAACTTGATTTCCCAACAGATTTGTCACCAATAACAATAATCTTAAACAGAAAATCATAATTGTTTTCTTCCATCTGTATCAAAATGCCAATCAAAATATATCACAGCAGCATTTACAAACTTTTCAGTAAACAATTATTAATTTCCATTCTGTATCTTCCAATTCCAGTGGTCTTCCCTGAAGTAAAAGTAAAAGTTTTTAGAATATTATAAATGTAAGTATTTATAGCTATGGTTATATTGATTATGGTAAATTTGATGAAAATTTTTGTAGTAAAATGGATAAAAAGCTTTATCCATTATGAAAATTCTGCTATCAAATGACACTTTTGACTTGTACATATAAGAATTTCTAATTTCTTTCTCTATATCCAGGAGTCTACACTCCTGAATATAGAGTCAGTCTTTGATCCAGATATTCCTCATAGACACTGACCACTGAAGGTCTACCAGATACTGGGATGAGGTGTGGGCATTTGTTTGATTGAATCTGTCATAGGAAACAAAGGAATGGACGTCGGAAACATTCATCAAGATGCAGACCATCGCCATGCTGACTAACTCAGCCCTTTAGTGATAGATAAGGGTGACACTACTCTCATAAGAAAGAAGTGGTGATGAGGTGACACTGCCACCAGTGTTTTTATTGAGACAACATCTCTAGGAGAGTTGCTAACCAAAGCTTAAGAGACCCCTTCTCCCCAGGATATAGACTAAACCTAAGGTAAATAAATTCCAGTAGCCAATGCTAATTTACTTATTGAAAAAGTTCAATCTAGTCAATTAAGGCAAAAGTGACTTTTACACTTATTCACATATCCCAAGACATTTTTAAGGTATTTTTTCTTCAACCTTGTTTTTGAAATGAAAGGAAAGTTAGCCAGCTTCTCATTTAAAAGTACTTTTATAATAATTTTTCTACAAGTATTATAAATGTGAAGAATTACATTTATTTTTGCACAACACTAAACTTTTATTAATGTGTTTCTGCATGAAATACAGACAGAGGTTCATCTTGCTTACTGTAAACTCTATGAAAATGGTGTTCTCTGACTGAACTTTTGTTTTATTTACTACTTTTCTTCTTTCCTTCTTTCCTTGTGATATATCTTGTGCAGTTTTCAGGTACCACAGTTCTCCATTGATTCCCATTGTCAGTCTGGTGGAAGAATTCTGTAGTGTTAATTTGTTGTGTAAACTGCTTCAGACTGCTCAAGAAAATTATTCTTGACAACTCTATTCATTCTATTCAACTCTGTTCAAAATAACTACATCATTCATAAGAAAAAGCAAAATTCTGTCTATATCTTCATCAAATAGCAAGTGAAACACAAAGCAACACTTTTTTTAACAATGAAGTGGCCATCTTACTTGACCTAAAAACATTTAATTTTTACCAACAAGTGCCAAAATACCACTGGTTAGTAGTTGGTCTGGTCTGTTTGGTATGAAGTAGGTGGATGACAAGTAAACATTACCTTTCCTCTTAGGGTTATGAATAAACTACATTTATTATCTTACAGAAAACATAAAAATTTGATAAAGTATGTATTATTAAAATAAATAGTGCTGCATAAAAAATGTACATAGAAAAACACTGCTGTAATGCAGAGATAATATGAGACAATAGTGTGAGATGTGAGACACTAACACCACTCCATAACAAGTATTCAAAAGTGCTAGGAAGCAATAGGTTGAGCAATACAAGTTCAGAACCCCTTGATTACTGTGTGTTCTTACAAATTATTTGCACACTATTTTCTCACCCCTCTATAAACTGTAAACAAATATGTAATGGGTAGTGTCCATAAACTGTCATTGTTTGGTATTTTGATTCCTTTCTCTATTCTTTCACCATCATCATCATATCATCATATTCGGTTTAACGTCTGTTTTACATGCTAGCATGTGTTGGACCATTTCTTGAAATTGACTTCCAGGTTATCCTATCCTTCACCAGGTCTCTGCTGACACCTTTTTCTTTCAGATCCATCCTTATCACTTCCTCCCATGTTTTCTTTGGTCTTCCTCTGCCAGTGGTTCCTGTCACCTTGATTGTTCTGCATCTACTTGTCCAAGCATTCTTGTCCATTCTCTCCACGTGACCAAACCAACAAAGCCTCCTATTCTGCATACAGCTGCCAATACTGTCCAGATTCAATCTCCTTCTGAGTTCATTAGAACTGAGCCTGTCCTTTAGACTTACGTTGCACATCCATCTTATCATTCTCATGTCATTCCGCTCCATGCGGCTGACATCTTCAGCTTTCACTGGCCAAGTTTCACTGCCATACATCATTGTGCTACGTACACATGCCTGGTAGACTCTACCTTTGGTAGGTAATGGCAGAGCTCTGCTGGTTAACAATGGCATCAGCTCCCTGAACTTACTCCATCCACTGTTAACCCTTGCTGTAACACTTGCACCAGCTCCCCCCTTGGCTCCAAGGGTGTCACCAAGGTAGCAAAACTTCTGGACAACCTCAATATCCTCATCCTCCAAATGCACTTTATGTAGGTCTAAGTCACAGGTTGCCTCTCCTTCTTTGCACCTCTTGCAGCTAAAACGGTTAGTTTCTGTCAGTTTGCCCTTTATTCCACTGCACCGTTTATGTACCCAGTGCTTGCAAGTACCACAATAGATTGAGTTGCTCCCAACTCCCTTCCCACAGACTGAACAGGGAAACTTTCCTTTCTCCAATGGCTTTCCTAAATTGCAACCACTGACCATCACTTTTGTCTTGCCCATGTTCACTCTCAAACCTTTACCTTCCAAACCCTTCTTCCAAGTCTCTAACTTAGCAAGTAGACCATCCAATGTCTCACTGGAGAGAACCAGGTCATCTGCATATAGCAATTCCTTTGGGCAACCCTTTCGAAACTCTCTTGACAGTGCTTCCAAAACACAAATAAAAAGCAGTGGACTTATTACAGATCCCTGATGAACTCCAACACCCACACCAAAACTCTCAGTATAGGAACTGTTGACCCTTACCCGACTTTTAGCATTTCTGAACATTGCCTGAACAACCTTAATAGTTATTGATATACATAGTTATTGAAAAACGTATTTGAAGGTGAACCATCATTTTCTACACTCAACAATCTATTGTACTAATAATTACAAGTAACGGATGAAATTCAAGAAAGTGATGCAGCAAATAGTGAAATCTCAAATGAAGATTATCTTTCCCAGGAAGACAAATGTATGGTGCATACAAATTGAAAATTGTACTGAAGCTAGGAGCGTAATGGAGTTAAAATCTAAATAACTTGCTACTTTAAAAGCATGTATGACCATTGGTTACTGAAAAGTAAGAACAATATGCTATATGCTTTGGGGACGGTAGCAACAGTTATCAAAGAAATGCAATGACACCAGTATTACTCACTGAGTGAAGTAAAACAGGGTGGATTGGGCAAGTTAACGACAATCTCAGAAAGTCAGTTCTGTTCTCAGGGCCCAGAGATGGGCTAGAGGAAAGACCTTCTGACCCATTTACAGTTTGGTAAAAACACTGCAATTTTGTACAATTGATATATAATCAAGCCAACAATGTCACTCCATTAATTTTGCAATATATTTCGAAGTTAATACTTCATCTTCAGGCTACAAGGTAAAAATACAAAAACAGCAAAGCTGCTGAATACAATACAGTGTTTTCCCTTAGAACTGGTAACTGGCCAAATTGACCATTTCAAACGTTTTTTGGGCCGGCTCAAACTTCAACCCAAAAAATTTTTTTTAGCGAATTTCAACTGAACTGTTCAATAATTGATTGTGTCTTTCATCATATTGTAAACACTGAGTTATCGAGAAATTGAGCAGTGTGTCTCAGAAAACAGATCAAAATGTGTGTTCATCACATATGTTGAATCAGCTGTGTTTACTTCCTTGTTGGTCCAAACACCGGGAGTAATGGAGATTTTAATTGGTTGATATCAGATGGTCATTAGATAACAAAACGAAAGTGAAAATAAAGGCTTTAAAGCATGTGAAGCATACGTATGAAGTAACATGAAACGACCAAAAACTCTATTTGATTACCATTATTTGATTATTTTGATCTAAAATTTGCCCGACTGCCTGTTCCCCATTCTGCAGAGTTTCCTCAGCCAGAATCAAGATGTCATGAAACCAGCTCTGACACTACAGCTAGTTCAAGCCACTCAGATATTGAGGATACATCAGGAATCACTCCTGGTCCGCTTAATCAGTTTGAAATGAATGATTTGATATGCGATATAGGTTCATCAAAAGCAGATGCTGAGCTTCTAGCTTCTAGACTAAGTGAGAAGGAACTGACTCAGAGTGATCTCAAAATTTCGTACTACAGATCTAGAGACAGTGAATTTCTGAAATTTTTCAGTACTGACTGTGAATTTGTGTATTGTAATGACATTAGTGGGCTTCGCCTAGCTTTAGGTTTACCCAGTTACAATTCAAATGATTGGAGGCTGTTTATAGACAGCTCAAAGAAAAGCTTAAAGTGTGTCCTTCTTTATAAGGGAAACAAGTTTGGAGCAGTACCTGTAGGTCACTCAGTGATTCTAAAGGAAGAACTATGTGAGCATTAAAAAAGTAATTGATTTACTCCGATACCATAACTATAATTGGATCAGATGTGTAGACTTGAAGATGATGAATTTCCTCTTGGGTCAGCAGAGAGGCTTCACCAAACATCCATGCCATTTGTGTTTATGGGACAGTAGGGATCAGGATCAACATTGGGTCAAACAAGACTGGCTCCCTAGGCCACAACTGCAAGTCTGGGGGGCAAATCTGATAGAGCAACCTTTGGTTGACTGATCTAACATTGTCCTCCTCCACTTAACATAAAGTTAGGCTTAATGAAGCAGTTCATAAAAGCCTTGAACAAAGACCAAGAATGCTTTCAGCACATCAGACAAACTTTTCCTAGTTTGTCCTATGAAAAAGTGAAAGCTGGGATGTTTGATGGACCCCAGATTCGGAAACTCATTAATGACAGTAACTTTGAAGGAACCATGACAGTTGTTGAAAGGCAGCATGGACTTCATTTGTAAATGTTACCAAGCAGTTCTTAGGGAATTATTAATCTTAAAACTACAGGAGATTGATTGCTGATTTGCTATAAAACTTTCATAAGCTTGGCTCCAATATGAGTATCAAAATGCATTTCCTGCACAGTCACTTAGATGTCTTCCCAGAAAACCTTGGAGATGTTAGTGATGAGCAAGGCGAGAGGTTCCACCAGGACATAAAAGAAATGGAGGAAAGATACCAAGGCCGATGGGATGTCCACATGATGGTGGACTACTGTTGGTCAATAAAGCGAGACTGTCAAAGTGTCAAACATGCAAGACAAAGTCGAAAAAGAAGCTTCCTACCATAAAGTGAGATTCTTTTCCCTATTTCTATGTGGTTTATATATGCTCGCATGCACACAGCTCGTTTTTTTAATATATTTGCATATACTTGTCTGTTAATAGTGTGAATTTCCTTAATTTTCACTGTTGAAGTCCATTTTCACATCTGAATATGGCTTCAGAAAATGTATCAACAGCCAAAAAATCACTGTTTCAGGACAGCTACAAGTAAATACAACCCTTATGTGCATATCAATCGAATAAATCAAGGCGATATATTTGTTTGTTTGATTTATCTTAAGTATTGAAAATGGCATATTTTTTTCAAAATGTGCACCATATAACTGCCATGTAAGAAATCTGACTCCTTAGGGGGAAAATAATGACATTTTCGAAATCTGCATGTAAAGATTACCCAGGATCACTTGTCAAATAATGATTACAAAAATTTTGTTACTCAGTGTTAATAAAAGTGAATCAAATTTTAATTTAAAACAATTTTATTCACATAAAAATTACAAAAAAAACAGGAATAACAGTTACAATCTACCGGTATAACCAACCCAATGTTAAACAATATTTTTCATGAAATAAAAAAAGGTATTGGCTATAATATTTCAAGTCTAGCTACCTCTCTGCAGTTAATTAAAATGCATAAAATGTTTTTAAAATTAACAGATCAATACTGCTTTTTATATACCTTCAATTAGGAATTTTTCAAAACTTGAAAGACCCTGTTTTCAAAATTAATTGCTGAGAGGCAATTTCTTGATTATAAATTACAAGTTTTTTTCCTGATACAAAATGTTTATTATAGACAATATCTAAAACACATTAAAAATAGCTAGTACATATATAGGGCATTTAACAAAATGACTTTGTGTCACTCACACAATGAAGATATATATACATATTCAGTATAACATATTACAACTTTACAACAACTGCTAGCATGAAGAATTGCAGAATGCAATTTTGAATATTTAGACTACAATTTAGAATAATTTTAGTTACTGAGTAAACTGCATAACAACTTAAAAAAGCTGGGTGAAAAAAAGAAGAAAGAAATTAAAAGAAATGCTCTGGTATCATGAAAAGTGACCTTAAAAACATCATTTTCAACGCATCAATTTACCCCCCAGATATGCCCCACAATGCAGGATTTTGCGTCTAGGATTTCAAAATTTTCTGGGGGTGGGTGGTGGTAAATTTCCCCAGACCCCCCTAAGGCAGACATGTTCAATTCTTGAACAGACCTGCTCAAACACAATGAGTGGAAAATCCTGCAATATTTCCTATTTCATGTCAACATCTCTCTGCAGTATACACAACTATAACACAGTGAATTCACTGTGTTACATTTCGTTATAGCTGTGTATTCTGCAGAGAGATGTTGACATGAGATAGGAAATATTGTATTCAGCAGTTTTACCATTTACAGTTGGCACAGAAATTTGGTGACTGCTGAAGAGTCAAATAATTATTAATCAGTAGTAGTAGTACGGTTCATTCAAGATGCCAGAAGAAAGGTATCTTGACTCCAAACAATACAGACACTCCACAAATGTCGAGAAAAATGAAAATAAAAAAGACTGCACCAAAGCAAGTGGGATGTATAATGTCTGTGACTGGGATTCGACCAAGGCATGGTATCGAAAAGACACATTCAACGCTGTGTGCTTGATTCTAAAAGTTAAATAAAGCCCTTGTCCCTTATTGTTAGGCATAGTAAAATTTTTAAACACAGTAGCAATGGGTTCTTATATTTGTAGTCGAGACACAATCAACGAGCGATAGTGGTAACGTTTGCCCCAATATGTGTTCCCAAATATAGGTGAGTTTCGTTGATCCACATAAATAGTAGAAAACAGTTAGTTTAACAAACAACCACAATTCAATTTACACTCCTTTCTTGGGGAACAACTATATTGGGGCTAACGTTACGATCATGACTGCAATAAAACGCTGTACACTTGACCTTAAAAGTTAAATATAACCCTCGTTGACTGGCAACATAATATTTTCAAATACAAGAGGATTGAGTTCTTTTATCTGAATTACCAATATGTAGACATAAAGTTAGTCAACTTACCCAGTAGCAGTGAGGCCTTTATCTTGACCCCTCTAAGTCACCGTAACTCAATTTCTTCCTTGTCGTCCTCCCAAGTGCATCCGTTGAGTATTTAATTAATTATACTTATTACATTACGTTAAACTTTACTTTAACTGGCAAAATGATTTCCGAACCCAACTACCCACAGTGCAATAGTAATTTATTTCCGTACCTCCTAAGCTTTGCATTAACAAACCTAGCAAAAACAGAAATTGCAAATCATGAACAAAGCCAAGTTGTTAATCACTCCTTTACTCCATATTGTTCTAGCCTCGTTTGCACGGTAACCCTTCAGACTTTTCACTTTTCCAAGAAGTAATTCGGATTTGGTCGGTGACGCGCCAAAACTCTTCGCAGGAATGACAAAAGAAAATCCAAAATTACAAGAGTTTTTTTAGATCAATTAAAGCATAAAAACAGCACAATAAAATCAATAAAATCACAGAGAAAAGGGAATCACACCCGGATTTGGACTTTAAACTGTAGAGGCTTGAGAAATGATGTGAAACTTCACCAACTTGCAAATGAAATGGAAAAATACAAAATGGACGCACTGGCAGTACAGGAAACGCACATAAAGAACAGAAACTTGAAAGAAATAACATCAGACAGTGGTAAGAAATGCCATCTATATCAGGAAAGCACAGCAAATAGTAAGCACGGTGTTGGGATAGCAGAAAGAAAAGAATGCAAAGCAATTTTCTGAAGAGAAAACAGACAGGATATGTACAACAACGATGAATGTGGAAACCAGAAAGCACATTGTCATCTGTGCCTACGCTCCAACGCTACCCCAAAGTGAAAAAAATCCAGAAGTGAGAGAAAACTTCTATCAAGACCTAGAAAATGTGATAAACTCAATAAGTAAAAGATCAGTCGAAAACGTATGTGGAGACTTCAATGCAAAAGCTGGTAGCGCACAAGAACAATACCCAAAAGTAATAGGAAAGTATGGAAAAGGCAAATTTAACAACAATGTAAAACACCTACTAGATCTGGCAAGAAGACATGGACTAATTACCACTGACACCATGTTCAATCACAAGATAGCACATAGAACAATCTGGGAAAGCCCAGAAAGAGCAAATAATGAAAAACCAATGAGAAATCAAATTGATTATATCTTGATAGGATCAAAACACAGGATATTTCTAAATGACTCAAGATCATACAGTGGCACAGACACCTACTCAGACCATCGTCTAGTGATGGCAATGCTGGACATAAACTGGACAAAACTGAAGCCAGCACTATCACAGGGAAACAAAATTGACTTTGACAAATTACAAGACCTCAGAACAAGAGAAAAGTATAGAATTGCAGTAAAACAGGCACTAGAGCAAAGAGAGAAAAAGAAAGGAGCACAAGACCAATGGAACAACACAGTAACAGCATACACTGAGGCATCGGAGGAAGTACTAGGGTTCAAAAAGAAAGAAAGGAAAAATTTTATCGAAGATGAAGAGATTCGCAATCTATCAGAAAAACAAAAAGAAATAAGAATAAAAATAAATGCCACAACATCAAAAGAGAAAAGGAAGGAAATGAAAGAAACAAGAAACAAAATCATAAATGAAATAAAAGGAAAAGAAGACTAGAAGGCAATAAGTAACATTGAAGAATTAGAAAAATGTCAAAATGACTCAACCAAGATGAAAAAGGTCATCAGACAAATGAGAAGAGATCTAAAGAGGAAATACTAGTAGAAAATGAAGAAGGCATAACAGGAAATGAGGAAGAAACTGTTAATACAATCAGTGAATTATTTGAGAAAGTATTCAATGCTAAAGATCAGATGGAAATACCATCTATCACACCAAAAACAATGCGAATACCCTTCATCGAAGACGAAATAGAAAAGGCCATAAAATCACTAAAGAACAATAAGAGTGCAGGCATAGACAACATCACCGCAGAACAACTGAAGTGTGGACCAAAGGAAATAAACATGGGAATAGCTAAAATCCTAAACGATATCGTGACCACAGGCGAATATCCTACAGAAATAAATAAGGTTATCCTCATCCCCCTACCTAAACCAAATAAGAAGAGAGGACCACCTGAAAACTTAAGACCCATAATATTGCTGACGATGCTCAGAAAGATCCTGGCCATCTGCATGAAAAGAAGAACAAGCAACAAAATTCAGAAAGAAATCCGCATCACTCAAGTGGCTTACAAACAAGGGCATAGTACCACAGAGCACGTATTCAGCACGAAAATCATGGCTGAAAAGGCGATAACATCTGTAAAAATATACTACTGCTCGACATGTTAAAAGCGTTCGACACAGTGGACCGAGGAATATTATTCAAAGAACTGCAAAAAGTACTAGATGAAGATGAACTACACATAATATCGATAATGTTAAAGGACGTAAAACTACGAGTACAGTATGGAAAAACGACAGGAAACGCATTCACAACAAATATGGGGGGCCCACAAGGGGACTGCTTAAGCCCCATACTCTTCACATTATATCTAGCCAAGCCTTTGGAACAGGAAGATAACGAAACAGCATGCAATCTAGAAGAACATAACTACAGCAAAAAAGAAAACAGCCTGCATGACCATAATTACAGTCAACCAACGAAAAAAACGATTGCTCAACAGTATGCAGACGAGATAGTATATATATCAGAAAATACTTCAGTTAATAATAACATCAAAAAGACAGTGCCAATAAAATGTAAAAAGAGAACACTGTGTGTAAATGAGACAACACCGGAAGAATTTAAAATTAAAAGCAAAGGAGGACAAGAATGGAAAAAGTGCAAATACTTAGGAAGCATGCTGGACACCAGGAAGATATGAAAAGAAGAAAAATGCTAGCCACAGCAACATAGACAATATCATTACCTGCTTACAAGCAAGAAATTATCATTCAGAACAAAAATCAGACATTTTAACACCTGTGTGGATATTACCATAACCGTGAAAAGTGCAGAATCACAATACGTGATGTGAAGCACAACAGAGAGAGACAGAGAGAGAGAGAGAGAGAGAGAGAGAGAGAGAGAGAGACAAAGCATCACAATTGGAGCATTCTTATTCCCATGAAGAAATATACCCATTGTGTTTCTTTCAAATCGCGGCATCCAAAAACGAAAATTAATTAAAATACAAACATTGACATTCAACTTTGAAACGCTTTGTGTCTGACAATTTGTTTTATTAACATTTTTTTAAGTAGTGTACGCCGAGTATCACTCCTTCATGTTGGCCACTATCATTCTTCACCCTTCTCTGTCTTGGCGAAGTCCTTTCAGCTCTTCAATCATGTGCTCGCTCAACTTCGATGTTAAGCCACCAAAACTATTTTTTAGAGCTTGTCTGACAGAAGCCATGTTTCCTTCGGTCTTCCTGAAGGTTTTCTTGCTGATCAAATTTAATCCTTCAAAGCTTTTATTGTTGGTGTATCAGTATCCAGTCGAAGGAGATGCCAATTCAGTTATTTATGACTTTGCTATTCCAAACTTCTTGCTGTGTTCTCCTATACAAAGTCTTGTTTGACATAATTTCTAGCCAGGTCAGGTTTTCTGTTAGAGACGTACTAAAAGATTTACAAGCCCGCACACTCCCATCCAGTCATGAGCCCGGATATAAGCAAAAGATTGGCAGCAGTAAGGGCAACCGGCCACAAAACTAGGGTAAATTACCTATGATACGTACAACAAGGCAGAGCCAAGCCAGGGCATCCTCTTGAACCTCATGCACAGCCTCAACGCTGTTGTACTGTGAAGAATGGGGTGCAGTAGGTCAACGTAGATGTTGAAGGAAGAATGCTGCTAAAAAATTGATAAGGATGGAGACACTGGATATTGACGCTGTTACTAATACAAAGGAGATGGAGATCATAGACTTGATGACAAAGAAAGGGGCTAACATTTTTTGTATCCAGGAAACTAAGTGTAAAGGAGAGTAAGAACATTAAGTAAGCAATAGGTTTTGGAGCAGGTAGATTGCTGTAGAACGAAGAACGCACCATACAAAGGGAGGACCCAGCTATATCACTTCTGCTCAAGGTACCAAGGTATTACAGTATAAAAGGGATCTCAAAAGTAGATAGGGGGGCTTTCCATTTGATTATTAGGGAAAGCTCAACGTATGTTATTACGTTATCTCTGCAGGCAGATGTTCATTGCCGTGAAATTTTTAAAAGCGTCCACAATACTCCAATTCCAAGCTTTAAAGTCGATCATTGTTTTTGCTTTTAGATTTTAACCTTTGTTTTCAATTATCCCCCGACCTTTAATGATCCCCTTAGAATATTTTTTCTTACTTGCATGCCATCTCCAATATTTAGCATTTGCTTCAGCTCCACGTAATTTTAATTTCATTTGTGATCTTCCTCTAAAGTTCAATAGAAAATCATTTTCCTTAGTTTAAAACACGATTCTAACATGTTCTGTCCTTTTTCTCTAAATGTTTAACAATTCTTCACTCGACATGACTGTTTTCTCTATATTATGCATCATTGGTTCTATCATTGCTTCCGGTTAACGGGGCATCACTTATGGAGTTTTGAGAAATAAAATGTTCAGATGTAAGTGTACTCCCATCATTAAAATATTCTCTGTCATACGTGAGTGGTCTTTACTTTAGAATTGCAACTCTTTCTGCGTGAAAGGTTTGAAGTAGTGAGATAGTTTTGTGGAATAGTTATCTGCAATTAATTTCCGTAACGCCACATTAACGGCTCTCTCAAGTTTTTTGTAGAATCCCAAATTCACGGTGATCATTCGATGACAAATTACCATTTTTATTTCTTTCTCCGCAACATGTGATTGAATGTCCAGATCTTTTGCCTCCTTCCTCCAAGCTGTGTTGGTGGTTGACTTGGTGAGTTAAAATAAAGGTACATTATCCAAAAGTTTATAATCTGGTTTTCTGCGGCTTCTCTGGGTGTTTGCAATGGTGGTCCAACTGAAAGAAGTTTGTAAATATCTAAAAGGATGTTGTTTGATGAGAATGTACTGAAATGAAACACCATGAATTTGTCAAGCTTTGATCTACCAGAGATCATCTATCCAAATGAACAATCTTTCTTGTATATTCACCTTTTTCATCATATTATATCTCAGTAATTGCTAGTAAATGCTATATCATGAAGCATAAATCTCCAGAGTTGGAAAACATGAAGGGTAAAAACGGTAGACGAAAAAAATATATCAAATTTTAAGTCTGTGTCTGGAGAGATTTATCCAGACGCAGTCAACTGAAAATGAAACCTAATAACTGGGCAAAGGAAAAAATTGGTAACCAAGAATTACAAAGTATTCCTGCAAGAGTTAAAAGAAGAATATGCTATAATATAACTAATGAAATAAATAACATCAAAGCTAAATATTGAACTATTGAAGATTGAAGAAATGATTAAGGGAAACAATAGAACTGGAAGAAGATGTACTGCTTAGATAGAGAGCAAATGCCTATAAAACAATGGTGATATGGAAAAGGCAAGACAGAATGCAATACCTAGTAGAAAAAAGAAGGAATAATCGGTAAGATAGGTCATGTATACATATTAGGGAAAAAAGAACTGTTGATTGAAATCAAAATAGGCAGATTTATTTCCAGGAGCTTCATGTTTTCACAGACATATTTTTACAAACAGTTTTAGCTAAAACTGAAACGATTGTGAATTCGCATCCATTAAATGAGCATGACAAAAATGAGTTAGAGGAGCCGTTAATCCCAATCATTTGTTGTTCGGACGAAATTAGTATCTGCGAAACGAAGGACTTTGTTCATATTCGTTGCATTGCAACGACTTATCTCGTAGATGCAAGTACGTACAAACTATTATTGATCACTTTTGTAGTCGTTGGTGCAAGGAGTATCTTGTTACCTTACGTCAATATCGAGCGAGTACGAACCCTCTTAGTCCGATGATTCAAGTCAATGACATTGTATTGACATATGACGATAAGCAACCTAGACAATTGTGGCGACGCGGTCGCGTTGTTGAGCTCATTGGAAAGCGCGGTGCGAAAGGATTGGTTGATAAAAATAAAACTGAAACCACCCAACCTGTAAATAGGCTGTCCCCTGTCGAATTTTCTAGTGGAACTATTACCTTCGGGCTCGAATGTGTGAAATATTACGAGACATTCCTGTTGTCACGTGACAAGGCCGACTACGAATAGAGTTGCGTGTTGCGTTTGAGAAACGTTTCCTGTTAGTTGTTGGTCGAAAGAGAGAAGTCTTTACAGACCTCTGAATATTGTAACATCATCAAAAGTTTCATTATTTGTTTTATTCTTATTAACATATCTAGTGTTGCCACTCGCACGTAGCTGGTCCTGCTTTTGATCTGACCAAATCTTAATCTCAGAAACTGTCTTAAGAAAATTTTCCTTTTTGATATCAATTTTCGGTGGCGTTGCATACAAGACAAAAAGTAAAAAGAAAACCACAATGGATGGCCATGGCAGTATTTCCTTTGATAAAAGAGAGTGAAAAATATCCTGCAAAATTTAGGACAAGATAATATTATCTGAAAAATAACGGAGCTTAACATAGCATTTCAAACTTGTTTTCACTAATATTGTCTGGACTTGACTAACATGGGGTAAAAACAACTAATTGTCATGGTATTTTTCCAAATGCTTGCCGTGCGAGAGTCAAAGGAGTGCAAAACAGGAACCAATAAACTCCCAAAATAAATATATGAGTAGTTTGCAATCAGAGTTTAAAAAAGTTACCAATACAGTGGAAGTTCGGATATAACCATCGACGAGTTGCTGCTTATCATCTGTATTGTGAGGGAAAAACGCACCTTTGAGGCATCTGCTTTGCCAAATACTCCTTCAGCTCTACTTCCCTCTCTATGGCATCCTTGAGCAAAAATCGACTGACGACTCTGACATCTGATGGTGATTTGCAACCTTCATTTTCGAGAGATTGCTAAATAAACTTTGATTTGGCAATAATATAAAATGGGAGGCCGTCCAAAGCTAGTAATCCCGACACAAGGAACACGATTGACTTTCAGTTGATGACTTTTCGTCAGTCACAAACAATCTTTCAATTTTGTAAAATGTCTGCAAGTGGTATAAGGGCATTTTGTTGCATCACCCTACTTGAACATATGGCCGCGAAGACCACATTTTTCTCATTTACTATCCTTGTTCACTTTTGTGAAATGCTTCCCAATTTTCGAATGAGGCAATTTGTTGATAACATTTTCACACTTGTACTTCAGCTTGCTCGGTGGTAAGATAATACAATGCCTGTAAACCACATAGTAGTGCTTGTCCGGCTCTGCTACGAGGTGTATCAGCCAAAACCAAGTGTTTTAATCTCCCCTGGATTATTGTATTATCCAGAAGCCTGCCGTTCTAAATGGCACTGTTATTGTGGAAAACGATGTTGAACCCAGCTGATTTACTCTGCACGCTTTCCCCGACTCAAGCAAACGCAGTCTTTCTTTTGACTGTCTGAGCTGTCCCACCCATAGACTGCTTTAATCTGCTCAATTGATGTACACTATTTGTAAGTTATATAGATTAAGTATTCTAATTTTGCAGTTAACTCAAATATGTTGCTTTTCGTCTTCTATCCACTTTCTGTTGATTTTCCCTGTTGGGCAAAAGTGTTCTTATTGGTCAGAAACGTTCTGTGTTGTTGACTTATAGATTTTGCTTGTGTTCTTCATATATTTATCTCTTTCTCACCGTAAGCATTCCAAGCTGCAGTTTTCAAGTATTTAAAATGTTAAAAATTTACAGATATACTGCTGGATGGTATTTCATCTGACAATGTAGTCAGTTTTCTTTACGATAACTTCCATAATTTTCTCTGTACTGCCTATGGCTATGCTCCCGGGCTTTGCAACACCATCTAGGTTCTGAACCGGCGATTTGGTAAGCAAATCACAGATTGTTGACATATCTTCTTTAAACTGCTACTAAAAATATTAGGAGATGGTACACATTCCTGAAAAACACCCTTTCTAATGAAACGCTTCTTATCAATTTTACAACCTATTTTGATTGCAGCTGATTGGTCGTAACACAGAAAATGAATACGTTTTAGATTTTTTAATTTCATTCAATTAACTTTGGGCGTGTTCTTTGATCTTTATCTCGAAGAAAAGGTCTGCGATATTCCAAAAAGGTAAAATACACATATTTTGTTCTTTAATTGCAAAAATTGCGTTCGCATCCCTTTGGCGCTATCAATCCATATTGCTCAGTTATTTAACTATGTATTTGCTTGCTTCTGTACGTGAATGTTAACAGCAAGATCTTGATTCAGTGCCTTATTAAGCTTATCATTGTGATTTTTACATATCATAGCACTGACATTTTTGGTAGTTGGATCAAGTCATACAGCATGTCCTTTGGTATAGAACCCTGTGTCAAAGGTCTTACTGACAAGTGAGTGCAAGTGATCATATCCTTCGTCCTCACGTGCATCGAGTATTTCCACAGGAACGTTATCATGCCAATAGCTTTATTCGTCCTGAGGTGTGTGATAGGATTTTCCGTTTCACATTTCATTACTAGCGGAGAAATCATTGGCTCTAAAAGTTTTAGAGGTCTTTCCGTTTTTCTGGACTACCATTAAACTCCTTATCCAATTTCGTGCTATCATGCAGCAGAGCATCTTCTCCATTAGAGAATCACTAGCTGTCTTTTATGCATCATTTTCTGTTCCTAATCTTGCATTTTCCTGCGTTTCTAATCTACACATGCAGTCTCCGAAAAAGGTATATGAGAAATCTATAAAGCAGTATTGTTTACATTCGTAGGGGGATGAATGTGGTTTCAAAAGGATCTGCGAACAAATATGTTTTACAGAAATATTTGCGTTTAATAGATGGTCTAAAAAAATCTGTTTTTCTTAAATTTCTTGATCGTCCCATATACCAGTAAAAGTATAAAATGCAGTGGTTTGAAACAATCATGCAATACATTGAAAATAAATTGCTTTTCAAGATCTCCCATGGATATGGCTTGAAGATGCACATTAGACTCAATGACATCAGTAGTATAGTCAAATCGTATTACCAGATTTGCCACAAACTAGTTTGCATATGCATGCCAACAAGCGGATTGGATGTGCCCAACTTTTCTGTTTAATACTCTCGTCCGAATTCCGTGCCCATTTCCACCTTCGCCGTTTCTCTGTTTCCGACATTTCCAGGAACTTTGAATCAACTAAATATGCGTTTGTAGTTACCACATTTTTCCTGGATAACGTTTGAACAGACGTTGTGCCCCCAGAAATTTTCAGTCTGTTGTCCAGCTTGGCGAATTCGCTCTCACATCCTAGGTTGGTGAGAGGAGCATAGTTCAATTTGGCGTTCTCGAAGTGCGTTGATTCACCACCGGTTACTGGATTAAAAAACCCATTTCGCTGAGTTTGTGATTCAAAGTCTCGAATATTTCGTCGATCACAGCCTGGACCAGACGTCCACGACCGGAAACTTTATCAGATTTGTCCTTGATATCTCCCATTTCAGGTATTCTTTTGGCGAAGAACTCTCTCACACTAAACCAGTTCTGTCTCTGATCAACAGTGCTTTCTTATTTCATTGACTTTCTCATCTATCCCAAGCAATCTCATGAACGGGAATATGATCCAGTCTCCTATGTCAGAATAAATTTCCGAGCAAAGGGTGAACCAGTCGTTCTGAATATACTTTGAGATTGCTAAAACCAGTTTGTTCGAGTTTTTATCGACGATTGCCTCGAAGAAGTCTAGGATGGATTGGCGCCATGCAATAAATTCTTTGGCAATTTACGCTATGCGTCCGAATCGATTGATTGTAAATCCCCTGAATCCAGTGTGATCAATCTGCTGCAGCTGCAACCAGTTCTTGTATTCACTGTACAATGATATGGAGTGACTGGCATGACTGGGAGACAGTAACTTCGCTATAGCTATTTGGCCCAGAGTGTGGATAGAGGTTGACGATGACAGGAAGGCTTTCTGGCCAGCCGAAATGTCCAACAATTTGTGCAGTCCGATTTTTTGTTCGGCATTTGGAAACACTTTATCAATGGAATGATCTATACTGAGGATTATATGGGCACAGCATTTCAGCACCTTCTTGTCTTCTACATCAAGGTTTTTCAACAGTGTAGTGTAGTCTCCAGCACGATCAGACATCCAAAAATCAAGAGGATTTTATGTTCTCCTATATAGTTTTGGCCAGAACTGCTAAACTCTTCAGTTTGAATTCATAAGTAGCAGCTCCTTCGGGATCACCATGGCTCACATTTTCGAGATAGCCCATTGTCAGAGTCTTCCGTTATTTATCGGGTCCAGAAACTGTAATACGATCAGCTTTTACATCATATAATCGATGACCAGCGACTTTGATAGTATCATCCAAACCGACCGTCACAATGCCACCCTCATTCTTCTCTTTGATGCATTGCGCTGCCATCTGGAGATTCAGAAAAGAGACATCCTCTAAATATTTGTCTATGGTTCTGGCGGAAGGGAAAACATTACTGAGATCAGCCGCTTTGATGATTCTTCACTGCTTGTGGAATCATCATCATGTGTAGCTAATGATTCATTTCCAGGAGTATTATAGTCCAATAGCGAATGAAGAGTCCAGTGTTGTCCAAAAAGTATATTAGCAGTTTTCACTATAATACCGGCGATATCGCCTCGACTTACTTGATGATCAGCAAAACACTGTATAGTGCACCGAACGATTCGTTCATCTAAACATTTGCGGCTTGTCCGAACGGGAATCAGTGGGAAATCGGACCCAGGTAAAGATATAGTAGCTGCTGGAAGTTTTGAGCGGGTGGTAGGTTTGTCATGCACTTGACAGACATCAGATAAAATGATAAAATCAGGATCGTCAACATTATCACTAGTACTAGTATCCTTTACTGCTTCATCGTATTGAAGATTTCGTGATATATTCTCATTTTTCACCGCTTCCAAAATTTCTTTACGTTTTTTCTCATCTAATTCTTCCCGTTTGGAAATATGTTTAGTCTTTTTCATCCATTTCTTGGAAACAGTAGACAAGTTACGGATGGCAACATATGCACTTTTACAATTGTCAGCATAAAAACTTTCGTCCTCCGCGGTCATTTTCACTCCATATATATCCTCCATTTTTCTCTGATACCCAGAATCACTTGTTCTTATATCGTACACGATGTTTGTCATTCGTCTATTGAAGCTGGCAGCTTTTTCGCACCGCGAGGTTGTCTTTTTGGAGTTAATGTTCCGCTGTTGTTTAATCATTGTATTGAAAAAACGTAGTCATCCTTTATTTTCTTTGCCACTGCTTTCTCGTTTATTGGATAGACATTTTTAGAAATCCAGTCATCACACAGTTCTTTGGCAGCAATTCTACCAGGTTCATCCTGTGAAACTGTCTTCTTGCCCGTTCGAACTGCACACAAGAATAACATACGTCCGATCAAATGAGCACCAGCTTGTAACTTTGATTTCACGAGAAATTCACACTGCTTTTTGTAAATCAAACCATTTAGTTCACGACTTATTACAGCACTCCTTGTCGTTGTGGTTGATGTATAATCATCCATGGCAATGAAAATGAAATTCTACTTTGCAGGCAGATAAAGACAATGGCTTTTGTTGACTCTTACGCGTGTGAGAAGTCACGTAGGCACTACAAGTCACGTTTCCGGTTATTTTACAAAAAGCGTTATTTTCTGCATTTGGAAAACAAAGTTTTGCCCACAACGCATCAGTAGAGGGAGATGCGACCAAAATACCTACAAAAATGGATTGTTTTAATGAAAAAACATGAATAGATATATCGAAAGTGGGCATGTTCACTCGAGGGTTCATTTTGTTGGTTTTCTTGTCATTTCCGGTCGCCATTTTGAAAAAATGCATTTTTCTGACCGAAAGCATACATGAAGGACAAAAATACGTTCACTTTTAAATTCAGCGCTGAATTTGGCCTCGGAAACCACTCGTCCCACTATGAACTTACTTATTTACCCTACACTTTTGCTGTTTTCTTTCAGCTCATACTGATAGTATCAGTATGAGTTGAAAGAAAACAGCAAAAGCTGAACTGAACATTCAGGATAAACATTTCAGTTCAGCTGATGTATCTCACTGACATTTTTCACATATGGAACGTAATTTGTAATTGCTGACATTTATCACAATGGTACAATTAAAGCACTCGTGACTAATGACCTAGGAGCGAATATTGAATATTCGAATATACTCGAATAATACTCGAATAATACTCGAATATTTCCCCAAATAGATATTTGAATTCGAATATTTGGCAGTCAGAAAAAATTAAATATTTTTCGAATATCTAATATTTTCTGACTGCCAAAGATTTGAATTCAAATATCTGTTTGGGGAAATATTCGAATATTCGATATCCGCTCCTTGATAATAGTGCAATCGAAATGAAGAAATCAACGACGGTGAATTTGGACTTGACTATATTCCATCGTAAGTAATCGAGCTACGAAAACCAACTATAAAGTTGGTAACACTAGCAGTTCCTAATATTTTCTAGTATTAATAGTAGTAATAATTGTTATCCTAACATTTAAAGTAATAATAATATATTTCTGGTGTGCTGTATTTCATGGCACCTTTTCTCCCGTGGCTTTTTTTGTCGTTTGTTTATCTCTACCGAAATTGATGTCTTGTTTATTTTCTAATACTTCATTGGATATTCCTCATACGATTTCAAAGACTTTGGTTAAGGCATATTTCATTACGTAAAATATATTTATCTTCTCTCTCTGCATGTTTATAATTCAAGTTTCTAGTTGCTCTTGTCACTTGGGCAAGAGTAAAAAGTTCCTTGAATCTTTCGAATCTCTAGAACTTTTAATTTCCTATTGTTTACTTGCTCTTAAAAATGGTTTGTAACGAGTTTGCTCATTGCACACGAATTTGCCGTCCACAAATAGATCATTTAACCTCGGTAACAGCTTCCTACATCTTTTGATCNATAGCAAATGCGATGATCAGTTCGCAATCCTGATAGCAATTGGTTTCACAGTGTAGCTGCTACTCACAGGAGAGACCACGAGAAGGTTGCCATCTTCCTCTCCCAGTATGAGTTGAAAGAAAACAGCGAAAGCTGAACTGAACATTCAGGGTAAACATTTCAGTTCAGCTGATGTATCTCACTGACATTTTTCACAGGAACGTAATTTGTAATTGCTGACATTTATCACAAAGGTACAATTAAAGCACTCGTGACTAATGACCTAGGAGCGAATATTGAATATTCGAATATACTCGAATAATACTCGAATATTTCCCCAAATAGATATTTGAATTCGAATATTTGGCAGTCAGAAAAAATTAAATATTTTTCGAATATCTAATATTTTCTGACTGCCGAAGATTTGAATTCAAATATCTGTTTGGGGAAATATCCGAATATTCGATATCCGCTCCTTGATAATAGTGCAATCGAAATGAAGAAATCAACGACGGTGAATTTGGACTTGACTATATTCCATCGTAAGTAATCGAGCTACGAAAACCAACTATAAAGTTGGTAACACTAGCAGTTCCTAATATTTTCTAGTATTAATAGTAGTAATAATTGTTATCCTAACATTTAAAGTAATAATAATATATTTCTGGTGTGCTGTATTTCATGGCACCTTTTCTCCCGTGGCTTTTTTTGTCGTTTGTTTATCTCTACCGAAATTGATGTCTTGTTTATTTTCTAATACTTCATTGGATATTCCTCATACGATTTCAAAGACTTTGGTTAAGGCATATTTCATTACGTAAAATATATTTATCTTCTCTCTCTGCATGTTTATAATTCAAGTTTCTAGTTGCTCTTGTCACTTGGGCAAGAGTAAAAAGTTCCTTGAATCTTTCGAATCTCTAGAACTTTTAATTTCCTATTGTTTACTTGCTCTTAAAAATGGTTTGTAACGAGTTTGCTCATTGCACACGAATTTGCCGTCCACAAATAGATCATTTAACCTCGGTAACAGCTTCCTACATCTTTTGATCCATTCCCTACCGTATATGTTTGATAATTTGTATTTTCAAGAATGTAAAGTGTCGATGTTATGCCTGTTTTATACATAAGTACCATATCGTCAGTTATTATTGCTTTCAAGTGACTCATAATTCTGTGGTAGTTTTCAAAAGTTGCTTTCCAGTTCACTGTCATGTCTTAAAGAGCGTCAACCTGATGCAATCAAACACATTGCCGTTCGATTTTAACATTCGAATTATTTGGAATGTTATCACCAAGGAGCGGATATCGAATATTCGAATATATTCGATATCCACTCCTTGTTGATGAATAATTTACGTAATATCCTGTAGTGCTAAGCCCATCGGCCCGACGTATACAACTGCGAGGCAATTTGATGAAACTATAATTCATTATATAACAACACCTGCGCCGTAGTACACCTGCACCTGTATCAGTGCTAGTTTTGCCTGATATTTCGATGCAAGTATTAAATGAATGTTTGAAAGAGCTGTTAATCATTCACCACTTCGATTTTTTATCGCCCTTGCTCATCCCTAGTAAGCCTATCACACAGCCAATTACCGCCCTTCGTAACGCATCTCGCTTGTAGCAAGTTAGTGAAATAATTGGCTATTGTCGAATATAGAAAGGTACATTCGCACATCTTGGAATCAAGCATCAGCATGGCGAAAAGCTTAGCCACCAAACAATTTTTATATACAAGGGAATTTCCATGTCTTGTTTTACGAAATGATGGATAATTTTGCAAAGTATGCAACACCACTGTTTTAATTGCTTCGCGCTCGCAAGTAATGCAACACTTGAAAACGATCAAGCATAAAGAATCGCTTAGATTGAAAGAGCGAAGAGTTAAAACATTGCTACAATCAGAACTTCATTTACAAAAGGATTCAAAGGATTTCAATCAGTCACTAACTAAAATGCTAGTAGCTACTGATATTCCTCCTAAAAAAGTTAATCATTCTGCATTTCAGCATTTTTTTGAGAAGGAATTATAACGGAAGCTACCAAACGAGAGTACTTTGAGAAAAAACTACGTAACTGGTTTGTCGAATGAGAAAATGCATGAGATAAGAGCAAGTCTGCGATGGGGATTTATTTGGATTCAGATTGACGAAACAACTTATGCGTGTGGCCGTATAGTTACCAACATCATGGCTGGTCTGCTGAAAGAGTCAAAGTCTGTAAATCTCCTCGATGTACACTTTCTAGAGGCGACAAACCACACAGCTGTTGATCGCGCTCTGTTACAAACATTAGATTTGTTGAATCCAGGTAGGGCGGACTTCAGGAAAGTTCTCTTGCTTGTAATTGACAGCGCCGCTAATATGAAGAAAATGGCATCTGGCATGTCGGCACTGCTACCCAAAGCTTTACATGTCACTTGTATAGCACACAGGGTGCATCGCTTAGCAGAGAAGATCCGATCATCTTTTCCAAATGTTGATTCCTTGATCAACAACGGGGAAAATGCCTTCATGAAAGCTGTTTCACGACAGTGAGCGTTTCAAGAACTCAAGCCTTCTTTACCTCTGCCACCACGACCTGTTATCCCCCGTTGGGGAACTTGGATAACAGCGGTCAATTATTATGCTGACCACCTGGAAGATATTAGGGAAGTCATAGATGCATTGGATGAAGACGCAGCATCAATAACATCATTGATACATTTACTATCCATTGCTGATCTGAAGAGTGATATCGCTTACACCACAGCTCACTGTGCCTCGAACGTAAACAGCCTATTGGTTCTCGAAAAGCAGGATGTCCGATTGTTTGAACAATGGAGTGCTTTTCACTCAGTTCACGAGTGTACCAAAGAACTCCCTCAACTGAAAGACAAGTAGCCAGCAGTAATTTCTCGGAACGCTGGGCTGAGAAGCTTAATGCCATTAATGCAAGTACTCTACCCGGGATCACCAGATCTTGGCATCTCACACGACGAAAGCTACATGAACAGTCTGACTGCCTGCGAATTTGCGGTATTTAAATTTGCCCCACTTACATCGGTAGACGTCGAAAGGAGTTTTTCCCGCTACAAGACTGTTTTACGACAGAATCGGGAAGCCTTTACAGAGGAGAACTTGAAGTCGTATATGCTCTTGCATTGTAACTTGTAGTTCAGAGAAATCCATGACATCAGTACATCGCAGCATTAATTTGCATGGATAGTTCCCGAGAAATCATCTTTTGCTTGTATAGACATTAAAAGAGAAACAGTCGCATTGCTTGAGTAGGTAATCCTAGAGAAATCGATTCATCATTTGTGGATATTCTTTTGGAAAACTTTTTATTGCTGGCACGGAAATTCCTGGAGAAATTAGACAATGTACTGCATCACGCACTTCAACATCATCACCTTGTACAGATTTGTGGTTAGTACCATTGAAACCTACCAATAGTACCATTGTACCCTACTAATACATTTCTCTCTATTGTGCACCATATACGAGTATTACATGTATAATCTTGCTAATAAAATTTATGTTTTTGGGATCGAATATTTTTCGAATATTTCTCCCTACGTATCGAATATTTTTTGAATATTTTGCCATTCACATCGAATATTTATCCGTCCTCTGCTCATGACGTTATGAGTGGAAAGCAAACAACAGTAAGATGAGCCTGTCTGAGAATTAATCGGCTCTGCTTAACTAATGTTTACCAACTGCAGTACACAATGAAATAATTTCTGACCTTAAATTTTCAAAACGATGCTTGGACTATTTTCAGGTACAGATTTACAGGACTTAAAGTTTGCAAATAATTGTTTTTAATCTTCCTGTTAATGATACACTCGAAAGACTTTCTGTTTACAATAACAAGAGATATGCAACCCACTTTTTATTGCAAACAAGAAAACTCTACAAATTTGATGGCAAAAAGGTCAGCCTTATTGTTTCGATTTTTGTGTGAATGTAGTGACCCATGAAAGGAATTTTGATAATCTTGTATATATTCCATAGGTACCTTCCTTTGCGCATTCGTCACCCCAACTAACAATTCCAACCAAAACATGCTTTTTCGTTCTTGGGTTTACCATTGTTAAAGGGCCTCCAGAGTCTCCTCTACAGGCATCGTTTTTGCCCCCACCTATATCACAAAAATAAATAGAAAACTGTTAGAAAAAGGCATCATAAAAACTCAAATGCTATTGTAAGATGCAATCAATAGAGCAATTGACCTAAAAAAGACAGCTAAACAACACTAAATAATGTTAATTCTAGCATATAACTCAAGGCCTAAGCATAAAAAATAGCTACTTAGAAAGGGCCTTATACTGGATGCATGGTTGTCGACCATTAAATACTACAATAGTTCAAATTATTCTAAAAATACTTTCTTATGTACGTATTACAGCCAGCACCACACAAGAAATATGTGGTACCATCCATTACAGCGAACGGGGAGACTCTGAAAGAAGTGGATAAATTCACATACCTTGGTAGCACCCTACGCAAATCTGTAAGTGTAGATGACAAGATCGACACCAGCATCGCAAAGGCGAGTTCAGCATTTGGACGATTACGTGGAACTGTGTGGGAGAGCACCAAGATCAAGGTGTATAAGGTAGTTGTGCTACCAACACTTTTGTATTCCTGTGAAGATTGAACTGTCTATGCGCGCCATACCAGAAAGTTCAATCGGTTTTACATTAATTGCCTGCGAAAGCTTTTAAACATTACCTCGCGAGACAAAGTACCAGACACAGGTACTCACACAAGCGGGGCTAACCAGCATCTTCAGTCTGCTAGGGAAGGTAAAACTCCAATAAGCAGGTCACCTTGTGCGCATGCCCGATACCAGACTCCCAGGGAAACGTAATCAAGGTGGCCAGAAAAAGCGCTTTAAAGACAGTCTGAACGCCTCCCTGAAGAAATTCGATATCAATTCCAAGACGTGGGAAACGCAAGCACTTAACCGCCCTGCCTAACGCAGTTCTATCTATAACGGTGCAATCTCTTATGAAAGGATTAGATCCACAGAAACTCAGCGGGAAGCGAGAGCTGCGAAAGTCCAGGCCCAGCTTCACACCAATGGCATCAGATTACCAATGTCGAACCTGCGGAAGAGCCTTGTGAGCACGCATCGGACTGATTAGTCACGACCGACTCATCGACCGCAAAATTCAAAATGACATCGTGGTCGTTGTCGACATCGACGGACGAACACAGGTAAGAATACAGGTTGAAAGTGGGAATAAAAGTGAACGACCGAAACAAAAGAGGAGTCATGGTGTTAATGCTGGTCTACGCTGGATTGGTCTTAAGCGAGGTTACACTGGTGATAGTGCAAAATGGCCAAGTCTGGTAAAGTTGAGAATCAGCCAAAAACCTGCCACCCAGAGTAGAGTAGAGTATAGGATAGTAGAGTATAGTAAAGTAGAGTACAGTGGCGGTAAAAGGTGGACAGGGTGTGGGTTTATTGAACAGGCTATGCGATTTGAAATCCTTATATTCTTCTACAACAAACAAACATGAGATGTCAAGTTATAAACCTTTGGACCCTCTTAATATGTTTATTGTTAACCTCTCTCCAAACAAGAGACAGTTGTTTAACACAATGTGTTTAATTAATACGTATGCTGTTAAAATATAGTGCTATGGATACTGGAAATGGACTGAGGATGAATTGTTTAATGACGACAACATACGGTATGATGTGCAGATTTTTCTTTATTACTCTGCCCCCAAAAAGAAAGGGCTAAGAAATATGAGTTTTTCTGAACAATCAGCTTAATCAGCCAACTAACAAAGCTGATTCTTAGAGTTTTTCTTGGTAGACTGTGGGGTGAAACAGTTGGAGAGGTAGAAGAAGAGCAGTATGGATCACAGCCGATAAGGTCACACGAAATACCATCTTCGTACCGAAAATATTAGCAGAAAAAGCAGTAAGTATGGAAAAAGAAGTACATGTTTATTTCATTGACTATGTGAAACATTTTGATTGAGTTAGACATGACCCTTTCTTTGAAATCCTAGAAGCATTAGATCTGGGTGGACAGGATATTGAGCTATTGAAAAACGTATACTGGGACCAAAAGACAGCTGTGGGACTCAATGGCGAAGTTAGCGAGTATGTCGAAATAAGGAGGGGATAGAGACAGGGTTGTATACTATCTCCTGAATTGTTCTCATTTTGCACGGAAATGATTATGCCAAACATTAAGGGCATGAAAAGAATATCAATTGTTGGAATAAAATGTTAATAACATCAGATATGCAGAGGACACAGCGTTGATAGCAGACAATGAAGAAAAGCTGCAAAACATTGTGGATACAGTGGTAGAAGAAACGGAGAAGAAAGGTTTGGAGATAAACAAAAAATAAGTCATTTGGGATGGTATTTTCAAAGAAGGAGGCAAAATGTAAGATCCTGGTCAAGGGACAAGAGCTCGAGAAAGTTGAAAATTTGTTTGCCTGGGCAGTATAGTTTTAGCAGAGCAGTCACCAGATCAGAGGTTTAAATTAAGAAAAGAATTCGAATTGCGAAAATAAACTTCAAAAAGTTTGGATAAGGTTCTACGGTCAAGTAGTGTGTCGATGCAAACCAGAATCAGGCTACTTAAATGCTACGTGTGGTCGAGTGTACTACATGGTTGCGAGGGTTGGACTGTTACTTGAAGTCTTGAAGACAGGATTAGAGCAGTGGAAATGTGGCTTCTAAGGAAAATGTTGAGGGTATCATGGACAGACCGGATAACTAATGTGGGCATTCTGCGTCAGGTAGGGGCCAGCAGCTGTTTATAACAGACAATCGTGAACAGGCAGCTTCGGTTCGTAGGGCATGTGATGCGGAAGGAAAGGCTTGAAATGGTTGTGCTGGCTGGCCGTGTAGAAGGAAAACTATCGTAGGGAAGACAACAAACTACGTACTGGGTATGGTTACAAAGTGCAACTGGTTGGTGACCCACTGTGCTCACTAAGGGTCTGAATAACCGCAAAGAGAAGGGTGTCATGGCTATCGCCTACGCCAGAATTCTGGCATGGCACTTAAGTTATTCATACGTCAAAAAATATGTCCGACCTATCAAGGACAAACAAGTGGCAAAATAAGAGCCAAAGCCTGAGCAAACCATTGCAGTGACATAGTTATATTTGAGAAGGATACGAGTATACACAATGTGTTAATTGGCCTTTTTAGTTGTTTCTCTTCACTGTCAATTACAAAAATGACCTGATTAGGAACGTGAGGGCAATAGATTATTTGCTTTAACTGAGGGTTAAGGATCTGTTTGAATCTAGTTTGGTGCAACTAATGCATCTATCATCGTAAACCTATTTTCCTCATAATTCGAAATAATTTCGAACAAGACAGTCGGTTGATGGTATAAAGATCAATTAAACAAAATGCCTATTCGCTGGCTTGATATTCATAGAATCAGCCGACTGTCTAGCTTTGCGTTGTAATGTCACACTTTTGCCAGGATTCAGGTAGCATGGTGCAGCGCCAAAGTTAACTATGGTTCTTGCAGTTTTTGTACACACTGGTGTGGTCAGGGGAACAATCATAACTAAGTTGATAAATTTTCATCTTTCATCATTGCGTATCTACCGCAAGAAAACTGGTAGGATTTGCTAAGCTGGTTTTCGAGTTTTTCTCTTGTATAAGGAAAAAGTGATGATAACGTAACAATGCGAAGACCAAAAACCCATTTAAAAATTGATACATCGTATAAAAAAACTTCATAAGAACATAAAACCAAAGTAACGTATGTGCATAGAAATTACCTTCCACAAATTTGACATTCACCTTAACATTCTAATGAATCACACTGTAACAATGACGACCTACCCCTGTTTTCATTGACGAGAAGCCTTTCCAACAAATATGTACCCTTGTCATAATTGCGGAAAAGTTAAACCGAATTCAAAAAGTACCTGTACGTTAAGTCTGGACTTGGTGTCTTCTATAACGTTTCTTCTATAATCTTTAAAAAACATTTTTCTATTTGTAATTTGCATTTCAAAATACTGTTGATCACTTCAGATGCAGTTAAATTCCATGAAACATCTACTTATAATAATAAATATTAAAAGTATACCGTGCACTTTGAGAATGCAAGTTCAGTTTAATGGTCTCTTTTTAATTTTGACACATACAATAGCAAAATACAAAATCGAAACTACCCTCTACGATGCCTCTGGACAGCACCTGAAGAGAAAGACCTCCGTATCTTATAGAGAAAGGTTCAATGAAATCAGAGCAAGAACAGCCCATATTCATGAACCAAGTAGATCAAGAAACGGTTTAGGCACCAAATCTTAAAGGTAGATGCACGGAAACTTAATTTCTAGCAGACATTTTGTTAGTTAATCCTCTTCTGTCATCGAGCAGCAAAGAGGGAAGAAGGCAAGAAAAAAAGATGGATTGTGCAAAGTGATTTAGAAAGATCATGTTTGCTTAATACTGTGGACATGGATGTGGAAACGTGTTTTACAATATAACCAAAGAGTCTATTAGTATTTGTCATTAGTGTCGGCTGAACTACAAATAAATTGTACATACAAACAATTTACCTCAAGGAAAGTATAAGCATTATACTTAACAAGTTAAAAATTACGGCTACGTACCGGCACAGACCATGTTAGGTGTAATTGGACTCATGCGTCTTTTGCATTGGTCCTGATCAATGATTGGAACTTGAGTTTCCCGGAGTCTTTTTGAAAACCTTCCTTTTAGGAATTGTTTTCTATTTTTAATTCCCCATCCTGTAACAGTTGCAAGTTTTTGAGGTTGAAGCAAAGTGAAGTCATCATCATCATGAGGTAAGCAAATTGGAATTACATAATCCGTAATAATAACTTTTCTTGAGAGTCTGATAAGGGCAATATCTGAGTCAAAAGTTTCCTTGTCAAACTGTCGATGCAAATGCACACGTTTGACATAAAACACTTGTTCGCGATCTTCCACCTTATTTGTTTGCGTTTTTCCCAATTTGATTTCAATATCTGAAATTTGCAAAGTATCTGCAAGAAAGAAAAAAGTATAAATAGCATTTAATAAAAAACTCCAACAGTTTTATGCAGGTTATCTTACAGTCAAAAATTAAAAACGAGTTAGCAATCACATAATTACGTTCATTTTGTACGATCATGTTTTTAACTCCAGCAATCATGATTAATTTTTATATTGTCTCTGTAAGGCTTTTCCAAATCTTATTATTTGGACAGTAACAAAAGAAAACGTTTCTTCGGTAAAGTAACTGTCATAAATGAAAAGCACATGAACGTATTGAAAACCATTTGCAAATGATTATTTTAGCAATCATTACTGTCTTAAGTTTGACTCTGATGTATTATTCTGTGGCAATTGTCTTTTCTAATCGTTTTTGTGGACCCATTCATTTTGTAGTTTTTGTAGCCACTTTATCTCCAAATACAGCAAAAAATAAAGAATTTTTTCTCTCGGGCCTCAGTTTCAAAAAAATGAAGATTTATATCTCGCTTTTTAACTCATCAACCGTAAAGCCTTGTGGTACACAGGCATGCACTCATTTCTTACATTTTTGAGTTTTAAGTTATGCGTGTCCTTTGCTACTTGCTCAACAATTCTTTCTGCCTTTGGTAATCTGATAAAAATGTTTCTAGGGTTTTTTTAGAATCTGTTCTACACGCTCGCCAACAACGTCCTTTTACCGCCTTTCTTCATTTGAGATGTGTTTATGTCGGGTGCCGTTTTTGGCTATATAGTCCGTCAGGCGTAGCCATGAACATTTGCGGTAATTACATCTTTTTTTTTTGAGGATTGCATCTGGACAGTGTTTAATGATTTTCTTTGTTGTTCACAATCGTAGTATGACGCTCTGGTGTAGTGGAAAATTTTCTAAAATCTTATCTAATAAGCTGTTGCCTCTTGGTTCCCATTGTATCGCTCCTTTACAAAAAAAATTGGTACAAAATTTCGTTCACAGTCATGTGTATTTTCATTTGCTGATTCTGTAATATCTGCTTTAAAAACAAAAAGACTTACTTTCTCCTTCCATTTTACTGACCAGGTATGATTAGAGAGTTATTGTAAAGTGGTAATCCGTAGATTATTAAAAAGCCGTAGTCAGCCATGCAATTTTGTTTCGCGGTAAGTATTCATTGCAAAGATGGGTGACTAATATGATGGAATCTCTGGACCTACTGGATTTGGCGGCGATTGTTTGGTTGATCCTAAGGTTAAATTGAGCAGAGAAGCGAGTTTTACCTCAAACTCAAAAAAACAACCGTTTCCCATTTTTCAAAATGTTTTTTGGAACAACTTAGTATGTCGTGCATGGACAATGGTAGACTCAGTGAGATAAAATGAACTTAGGTGTAAGATTCTATCAAGCGAGAAACAAAGAACCAACTTCTTTAAAAGCAAACTTACCAAAAGAATGAATATAAGAAACCCCCCAAAAGATCTTGAGAAAATAAAAACCTAGCAACCTTGGTTTACGTACATTCCTCAGGGCGGAAAGAAACCTCACCTGGATTGATATCAGAATAATTTTTCAGGATATTCGATGGAGATAAGGAGTTAGCTACCTACCGAATAGCATCAGCTGCGATTTTGCCACATTGAAAGAAACAAACCACTCTTTCGCCATACTCTGACAGCCTGAAGGTAAAACTCCAAATCTTTAGTAAGTTTTACTTATTCCCGCTTAATTGCCTTCTGTCCAGTGTCAGAGAAAAAGTTAGTTTAATTAGCATTGATGTTGATGAACTGAATTATGTTACCAGAGGTTTTAAAAAGCGCAAGGTAGTTGAAAAAGAATAGGGCCTTAAGCAACACCAACATTAATGGAATACGCATTAGGTGTTGTTTCGTTTAGTGTGACACCCATTTTACGATCTGAGGTAAAGGGCTTGACAATATCAGGGGCCCTTGCACAAATCGCATAACTGAAAGCTTATGAAAACCCTTATCAAATGTCTTGGGAATATCCAGAGTTATAGCACGTCCGCCTTTTTTATCCATAATTCCTTTAATACGTTTAATGATCACAATCTAAAGGTCGCCAGTGGAGAGAGGTTTCCTAAACTCATATGGAACATCAACAAAAAGACTTGGGTTCTGCAAGAATTTCAACAGTGCATTGTTGGTAAGTCGTTCAAAGACCTTACTAAAGTAAGAAAGAAAACATGTAAGCATTGTTGAAAACATGGACAACATTAGAAAACTTCCTGGAAGAGGGAAAACATAACTTCAATAGGCAATGATTAAAACTTTAGTCATCAATAAATATACCTTTAAAATAAACTCTGCCAAAACAAATACTGGATCGGAATCCAGATCAGAATCTTTAGATTGATCAAGACCATGAATAACCTTTATGCACAAACTGGGATTAATGACAACAGAGTCCAGAATCTGATTAGTTTGCGGCGGTAAATCTGAAAAAAATCGTCGTATAGTGAATAAATGGTGGGAAACAATCTGGGAATGAGACCAGTCTTTTCCCTAGAGAATATAGAAAACCGAACACCATCAAAATTCAGAGGAAAAATTGGCTTCCCAGAATGCAAAACACTATTGTAAATCTCCCAGAAATTTCGACTTCCAACTTTTTGGTAAATAACAGATCCACAAATTCATTCATCGTCAGAAACTAATCTTTTACAAACATTACCAGCTCGTCTGAAAGAAACCCAAGATTCTTTAGCTCCATCACGTTAAAAATGAGCAATGAAATGTGAGCAATGGTTGAAAAACAATAAGCATAAAACTATGGGCGAGAATGCTTTCATAAATACGACTACATACAAATGTTTTAGTTCTAACCGAACTTATTCTGTGAATTTAGCTGCAGCATCAGAGGTTGATCTGCAAAAGAGTAAATTCCAAGGAGTATAAAAAACAAAATAATTAAGTCCATAACAGTCAGCCTAACCAAATTTACGTGTTGCTTCAACTCAGGTCGTCGTAGTGGTGGTGGAAGTGGTGGTCATGTGTGTTGGTGATGGGAGAGGGTTGCATAAAACGTACTGGCAATGGTTCAAACTGAGTGTTGTAAAAACACATTTTTTATGAAAATTCTTGACTTTGTTGTCTCAGTAGCAATGAAAGATATAGGACTTTATCATGTCACGTTTTGTAAGGTATTACTGAGCTATGTTTACACAAAGACATCTCTCCCATTGTCAGCTACTTAAGTAACTAGGTACTGTTGTTTTGTACTTCGGCAATGCATATCTACACCATAATCGAGAATCGAGTTGTCTTATGGAGAGGCGCCTTATCTATCTTGTGTCGGTTTCGGTTTTTTCCTTTAGCAAAGGAAGCCATATTTCTGGAAGAGTGTAATAAATGCTGTTGATAGGATCAATGTGCTGTAGAAAATCGATTGTTTCCTTTACCTTTTTTGTTGCTGTGCTCGTTTCCTCGTGCGTACTTTGTTTAATGTGCAAGTCAAAGATGTGATCATGTGTTCACCAGTGCTCTGAGATTTCATGACTCTCAGTGTCATGAACAGCTCTCTTGTTCTTTTTTCCCCTTTGATCTAAGCAATGCATTGATTCACCAATGTTATGGGAAGAACACTCCTCACAATCTAGTTTATAAACTATATCATTCCTCTTTTCAAGCAGGTTTAGGTCCATTTCTTTAAGCAATATCTTTCGTAAGAGTGAATATTATGAAGACGTGACTTTGTAGCATATTATCCTTTGGATATCAGAAGCTTCTGTTTTTCTTCCTTAAGCTTGTGTGGGTTTGAAAAATCAATTCTTGCTCTCCCAAACCGAGTTGTGATGACAGTGTTACAAGATGAGTCTCCATAGAATGTTATATTATTGAAAGTTCNTTCCCCTTTGATCTAAGCAATGCATTGATTCACCAATGTTATGGGAAGAACACTCCTCACAATCTAGTTTATAAACTATATCATTCCTCTTTTCAAGCAGGTTTAGGTCCATTTCTTTAAGCAATATCTTTCGTAAGAGTGAATATTATGAAGACGTGACTTTGTAGCATATTATCCTTTGGATATCAGAAGCTTCTGTTTTTCTTCCTTAAGCTTGTGTGGGTTTGAAAAATCAATTCTTGCTCTCCCAAACCGAGTTGTGATGACAGTGTTACAAGATGAGTCTCCATAGAATGTTATATTATTGAAAGTTCTGATTAGTACCAACTATTTTTCTGTTGGAATCTTCTGGTTTCTGCACTTGGAAATCGAGAAATCTTTGAAACGAATCATCTTCTTGGATAATAGCAGAGACGTCGTCAGTCTATCTTTCCGAGAACGTTGACCTTTGGTACCCTCTGGATAACGCTGTGGCTTCAAACCCGTGCATGAATATTTTGGTGGTCACTGAGAATGTGGGAGGTCCCTTGAATAGACCGAAGTTTTGTGTGTAGGTGTGCTGCTATGAAATGCTTGTAGTAGGGTTTCGATATCTGAAAGGTTCAGTGGAATTCTTCAAGGCAATAAATCAAGGAAGTCATTTTTACTTCTCTATAGATTCCATTATCCAGATATCCTCCTTTAGTATTTCCCTTTAAATTTTCCTTGCCTTTCTTGCTGCTGGGGTTAAATCTTCTTACCTTAAGAACAGAATCGTCATCCTTTGTGCTGCTTAGTCCTGTATGCGCAGTTAGGATGTGAATTCGAACAAAAGAGATGTGGAAAAAGAACGGTGAGTACAAAGGATAGAAAAAGTCGCATAATGATTTGGTTAAAAACGTGGCGCCGATAACTAGAATATAACACTTGTTCGGACCCGGGTCACAGGACATATATATCTTCTACACTTTCTACAAATCCAAATCTTCCCGTTCAGTATTCAATTCATGTTTTTTTTAAAAATATGTATCACCAAATTGCATTGGATACATGGATACAGACCGCTCTTGGTTGTTTTCGGTTTTTGTCACGGGCCCTCGGTGCCAATTAAGTAATTAATAATTAAGTTTTCCTTTTAACAAGGAAAAAAGTTTTACAGCAACTTTCTCAAAAATTTTAGCCTAATTACTAATAAAATCATACGACGGTTTTAGAAAAGAATTTGAATATTATTTTGAACGAACATATGGTTACAAATTATCACAGCTGTGTATCAGCTACTCTTAGCCGGCAAAAGATAAAATGAATATTTAATTAAAACCTTTTTTAAAAAAAAGAAAACGAGATTAAATACAATAAAATAAAAACATCTGTATTCACTAAGGTTTTGTTCGCATTTATTCCCTGTTTATTAATGCAAGAATAAAAATTATTAAGTAATACCTTCTAAACAATGGGCTGCAGTAATAATCCATTCCCTGTCTATTAAAGATCCACCACAAAAAACCCTCGAGGCTTTTTTATTCCACAGCATAGCCATCCAAGGCCGAGCACCTACTCCAGAAGCGACTCCTCCAAAGATTCTGCCTCTTGTTGTAAACTTCCGCAAACCACACCCTAAAGAAATAATTATCTTCTATGTAAGGGTCAATGACAAAAGCAAGAATCAGGTGGGGATTTCCGTCTCATCACCATCAGTCATTTCCCCCCAAAAATGTTTGCTCTCGAACATGAACAAATTAAGTGAGTGGAACTTATTTTATCTCACCCTCTAAATCTCTCTTTTGGATGTTACACAAAGTTAAAAGGTACACCAGTGTGAACAAATATCACTGGGTTGTTAACTTAGTCTGAATGATATTCCATAATAAAGTCCGTTTAAACTTCTAAATTGTGGTAGAGAAGTGAAATAGTTGCGTTTTAGAATAATAATTTTGGCTGTCATAACATAACTATTTAGTTTCCAACATGTGGTCCTTATTCTGGTTTAAGGCACTAAACCAGACTTTATAGCCAACGAGGAGCAGTCACATACAGCATACAACAATTTAAACAGCACCTGCGGTTTTTACGTCTATTCATTTTTAGCTTCAATATTAACGCAAGGCAACCAGTTGTCTTGCATTGTAAAACTAGATTTTGTTCAATACCGGGTAAGAACAAATTGGTAAAAATGGTCAGTTCTGGATTGTACCCCCAAGAAATTCCAGCTTATTAGAACTAATATCAAGTTCATGATAAATAACATAATCATCGTTACTAGAAAGCTAACAAAATCCTACGTTTTATAATTTTTTATATCAAATATACAAATAATAAACAAATATGCAATCTAAAGCTAATTGCTGGCTGTGTCTGCATACTGCATCGGTAATAACTGTACCAGGAAATAGATGTCCAGACTGAAAGTGTGGAACATGTCCGAGTGAGCAAGCGAGCATCATCCAAAAGATAAATGTACTGTAATGTAATATTAAGCATTATCGCACTTATGTTACCGTCATCACGCCGTTTGGAAATAAAAAAAATCATCTGGTCTCCCAAAGTGTCGTGTCAATTTTATATTTGATTTTGCAGTGCATGACGTAATGGTCGGAATTACTGAAGAAAAGCTGAAAGACTTATCTTCAAAGATTTGTGACATGGTTGTTGCATTGAGTTCTTCTGAAAAACGTAAAAATTTTGATTTGGAAAGAAAAACGTCTCTTTGTCGCACTAAAATTGCGTCGTTCAAAGCAGAAACAAAACTTCAGTAAAATCGCGCACTTTTGAAAATTAACAGATGGTTTCAACATTAAACGAACAATTATTTCGAAAAAAAACTACTTTTCACTACGAAAGCTTGGCAAAAATAACTAAATAAACTGTTTTGCTACTGAAGCACAATTTTGCTCAGAAGGGTGATATTTCATTAACAAATTTCAATTTCTTACCGGTCAGATAGCTACAAGTACCTTTTTGGAACTTCGTGAGGATGGAAATTTCAGGGCCCAACTGTACAGCACATTAGCATATTTTGACTAGTCAACATTGATTTATGTATGTATGCAAAATATATATATATAAATATATATATATATATATATAAATATATATATATATATATATAAATATATATATATATATATATATAAATATATATATATATATATAAATATATATATATATATAAATATATATATATATATAAATATATATATATATAAATATATATATATATATTTATATAAATATATATATATATATTTTTGTGTGTGTTTTCTCTACATTATCTATTTTTTGTTAAANATTAACAGATGGTTTCAACATTAAACGAACAATTATTTCGAAAAAAAACTACTTTTCACTACGAAAGCTTGGCAAAAATAACTAAATAAACTGTTTTGCTACTGAAGCACAATTTTGCTCAGAAGGGTGATATTTCATTAACAAATTTCAATTTCTTACCGGTCAGATAGCTACAAGTACCTTTTTGGAACTTCGTGAGGATGGAAATTTCAGGGCCCAACTGTACAGCACATTAGCATATTTTGACTAGTCAACATTGATTTATGTATGTATGCAAAATATATATATATAAATATATATATATATAAATATATATATATATAAATATATATATATTTGTGTGTGTGTGTTCTTCACAGAATCTATTATTTGTGCAAAACTATAATGCCGTCTCATTGGTCATCGGAGAAGACAGCTTTGTACTGTCTCCTTAAAAGGGTTTTATTTCAAAAAATTGCTACTCCATCATAATTTAACTTCCTGCTTCCCCTGTTTACAAAAAATGTATTCCATCCGCCCAGTTTATTAAAGGGTCGGTGACCACTTTGTCAGAACATTTTTTAACTACATTTAGTAAAACACTGCAACACTGATGAAATTCTGTTTCAGTGTATTGCGAGACAGCAAGAGAAAACTTGTCTCCTTGCAAAATAATGGGTAAGTATGACTGTCAGCTAATATCCTTAAAAAGTAAAAAATAAAATAAAATAAAGAATTTTATGCAAAGTGGGTGGTATCTATCATATAAGGCTGCTAATATACAAGATTGATCATAAGTGACCGCTAACTGAACAGCAGGTGGTTGGTACAGACGACTCGTATTGCTTCCTGAAGCCCCAACAAAACTTCTTACCTTTTTTCATTTTTAAATATGACTCACGTTTGTCAAAGCTATCCTATGAAGTAACTTCTATTTAACTAGTAACAATGAAAATGACTTCCTTGCAAGTTATAGCGGTTAACAACGGCACGGTGAACAACAATGGCGAGTAAGAAGACGGGATGAAAATGCAGGTACAGGTTAGCATAGTTTATTCCCTAGATGTATCGTGTTTCATTTAATAGTACTGGTCTGATTAATTCACAAACCTTGAAATTGTTCTCCAATAACTTTTAGCACTGCAACTGCTTCCCTTGACCCAGCATCATTTGAAATTCTGCAAGTGAACACTCCTTGATCAGAAAAACGTACATTTGATATAAAAATACTTGTCTGAAAGAAAAAAATCCTGTTTTTGTCCGATGAGAGGGCAAATGACTTTCCATCTTTAAACCACTCAAGTTTGACTTCAGAATCACCATGTGCCTTACACAATAGCACGACGTTTGTATCGTACAATACTGTTAGATTTTTCGGCAGCTTCTCGAAGACAGGAAGTGCTAACAGTTAAGAAGCAAAAATTAAAAATTACCAAAATATCTTTATACTATTTTCCATAACTCAAATGTTATAATACTCTAAACCATTGTCAGGGAAAAATATTCCTCTTAATATAATTTCTGCTTGCATGGCACAAATGAAAAAGCCAGTAAGACAAATGTGACCAACTGAAATTCCTTGAGCAGTGCCGTTTATTGATTTCTACTTCTCAGTTTCGTTAAAACTTTATTATACGATTGGTGCAAAAGGTATGGCAAACTCAGACAGATGTTTACCATAAACAGTAATATACAGGGCTATGGTACAAAATTATTAGCAGAAATACCACTGCGCACCTAAATTTAGACAGGTATAAATACCAATGACACGGTTAAACTACAGACTAAGAAAGAATGTGGCCCAGGTATTCCTTAAAAATACTTATATTTTCTTTACGAGTAAAGTCGAGAAATGCTATCTTCTGTGAAATGAACAGAGGAAAGTTTGGGGGATTTCTCATTTTGTACACCAAAACAGACGCTTTGCGTACGCCATGTATGAAAGCGTCGATATGTTTCGAGTCTGGGAAATAGATCGCCATTCGTGGCCTCTGGATACTAAACAACGCTTGCAGGACCTAAAATCACACCATTAGACTTCTGGAGAAAGCATAGTTTCTTATAACTCATCTATTTCATCAATTTCGTAACATACAATGGATAGCATTCTGCAACTGCGATTAAGAGATACGACTCAAATGAAGAAATCCGGTTTTTCAATAATATGAACACTTAATCCAACTAAATCGAAAAACAATGCCAATTCACACTCAATTCCCAGCTAATATAATACACAGTGATATTTAAAACACACACACACACAAACATAAAACCAGGTGTTATCACTCAAAATAGTGAGTTGCACCAAAAGTACAACAAGTGTTCTGATGAGGAAGAACAAATCTCGCTAGGCGTTCAAACTCCTACTTTTAAAAATACGTAAGTTACCTAAATTCTTCATTTTAGTAACTATTAAAAATAAAACTTACCTAGACAACGAGGAGCTTTACCGGACCATTTTCCTGTTTCTTTGCAGGTTCTCGTTTTTTTGCCGATCAGTGTAAAACCTGGATCACACGTGTATACCACACCTCCACCAACAGAATTTTCAACAACAATGGCATTACCATGATATGGCTTTCCTGGATACTGACATTTTACTTCTACAGGCCAAAAAACACACAATGGGGAAAAAGGTTAATGGAAATCATGAAGAGCATTGGACCGTCTTGCTTCATTTTAACATTAAATTGATAGAAAACCAGAAAAGCCACATTTTAACCTCATGGTATTACAATAAAAAACGCTTCAGTTAAAAGCTCTATTTAATCAACTTGCAAAACATAACACTCACTTTACCTTTAGAGTAAACTGTTTTCCTCCTCTTAAACTAACATCACCACATATTTACCCCTTGATACCATAACATCGTGCCAAAGAAGGCAAGTATAAAGTACCCACAACGTAAGTACCTCATTCCTGAATATTGGAGAAAAAAACATGGCAAAAATGATAATAAAATTCACTTGGAGAATAGTCCTTTTTGTGTCCAACCTTCAACCATTAGGCAAAGGCATAGTTTTGGTCTACGTCAGTCTGCAATAATCATGAAAAAGAGTGGTATGTGTCTGCCCTCCAGGAACACTGCCGCCTATGGCTGAAGAGACCGATCGCGAATAGAAGTCTCTGACACACATATCGCACTTTTACATGGTCTCTATGCTACTGAAGCTATGGCGCTCTTTTCTGCGATGTTGTTTTTCCTCCGTAGTCAGCTTCTCTTCTCCCGTCCAGACCTGTCTATTAAGAGTACCCTTACATTTGGAGGGGTCTACTATAAGGTCCTCCCAGCGCTCGCTGTTGATTTTCTGTGACTTTATGTCCCTCTTGCATACATCTTTTAAGTGCAGATGTGGGCGACCAGCATTTCTCTTGCCAGTCGCCAATTCACCATAGAGGACGTCTTTAGGGATCCTGCCATCTTACATGCGATGAACATGGCCTAGCCAGCGGAGCCTTTGATGCCGGAGTGGAGTGTGCATGGAAGGGAGAATACCACAAGAGCAGGGCTTTCATGTTGGGTACTTTTTCCTTTCATGATGTTCCCAGGATGCAACGTATGCATCGCAAGTGGAAGAAATTTTGTCTCTTTTCCTGCTTGGCATACGTCGTCCACACCTACTCCCATAAAGCAGTGTAGTGATCATACAGCCACACCGTCCCTGGTTTTGATGGAGAGTCCGGGATTCTCTTACTGGCTGCTTTTTCAATCTTCTTCTCGATCTGTGTAAAGGAAGGTTATTGCTGATGATGGACCCCAGGTAAGTGAATTGGATCATGAACTCAAAGTCGTAATCATCGATGATGATACTTGGTGGTACACATGTCCCTTGCGGTAGGGCATTTGTCTTTTCCAAGCTAATGAAGCTCCCGAAGTCCTTGCATGCCTGGGAGAAGCGGTCCATTAGAGTATGAAGCTTTTGCTCTGTGTGGGTCACGACAACAGCGTCATCTACGAACACCAAAGGCATAAATTGCACCATAATAGATTAAATAGGTACAAAAATAAGCAAATACGTAAATGTGTATGAAAGTAAGAATAAAACAAAATGTTTAGCAAACAGGCAATATATATTTTGTTTTCAATACCTGCACATACAGGTTTTCTGCTAGTCCAAGTTCCATCGGGAAGGCACGCTAAGCGAGAAGATCCGTACAAGGCATAACCAGGGTTACACTTATAAGTAACAATTTCGTCAACACCAAATTCGTCACCAATTTTTCTCCCATTTTGTATACTGCCAGGATCAGGACATTTTTTTCCAACTGACACTGTTAGAGAATGTGGGGATAAATACAGAATAATTCCGTTAGCTCGTACATTAAGAGATGAGAAAAGAATCCCTGGTATATAATAATAATAATAATAATAATAATAATAATGATTATAAATATAAAAACAATAAATAATAAAACAATTTGCATTAAGTGATAGTGTTAAACTGGTATAATTTACATCCAAACGATATAAAGCTAAAATGAGCGTTAAAATGCATATATGAATTTACTTCTTTTTGTCTCTGAAAGGCACCCCTGTCAGTTGTCATCTACTCTGGCACTCTTCCCTTATACATACAATTTAAAGTGATCTGATATTTCTCCAACACTCATGTACATTCTGATCCAGGTGCTAACAAATGCGTCATTCTACTAATGTTTAATCTTATTCGTGTAGCTGTTAGTTCAATAATCTGTTGTATGTTAGCTCGTGTTATTTCCAAATGCTGACTAAAAATGCTCGAGTACCAAACGTGTCTGCATAACATTTGTATTCGTATTGTTCCCTCTCAATTTGTGATAGAACCCCGATTTTTATGATTGAAGTAACTTGTTCTGTACACAATAGTTAACTTATCTTGTGTCCGTGTGTCTTTACATGTGAAAGCTTTGGCCGAAATTCATGATTTAAATTTCCTTGCAACTCAGCTGCATCCTTTTCATCTGACGCGATATCATTTTCCTTATCCCTCTCATGTGTTTTTTGACTACCCTCTTGCAAACGTGTTATTTAAAACCTGTTCTCAATGTGTCAAGGTTATAGCATTAATATTCTTATTCTATATAGATGAGTTCTGTTTGCGGGTGACATGGTCCTGTGCAGTGCCACATGAAATGGTGCAGAGGAAGAGCGAGAAAAATGGTGCAATAGCTAGGAGAAGAAAGGAGGATGAAATTCAAATGCAAAGAATGAAAGTAAAAAGGGTTGAATACTTTAAATATTTAGAGTTCACGATGCAGAGTGAGGAAGACTGCAACGTGGTGATGGTGGTGGTGGTGGTGGTGGTGAGTTGTTAAAAAAGAGAGTGCAGACTGGATGGAGTGGATGGTGAAAAGTAACAGGAGTGCTGTGCGACAGAAAAAATCTGCTGAAGTAAAAGGAAAAGTTTACAAAACAGCAGCAAGTTCAGCATTACTTTATGGGCTTGAAACATGTTGGTAGGAGAATGTTGGACATGGTGTGCCAGGAAGAAGAAAGAGAGGAAGACCAAAGAAAAGATACATGAATGTGATAGCAGAGGACATGAGAGGAGCAGGTGTATTGAAGGAGGATGCAGAAGACCATGTAAAATGGAGAAGACTGATCCGCTGTGGCGAACCCTAACGGGAGCAGCCAAAAGTCAAAGAAGAAGAAGTAGGTGAATCCGGTTCTTTTAATTTTTCTTAAATTCAGTATATTCAATCGACCGTATTTACTGACTCTAAAGTGCTGTAAAGACGCTACTTTCATTTTAACACCTAGCATCCATACGATCAAAACTCATGACAAGCCTCTTGATCGGTTTACTCTTACTATTACCTAAATTATACACTTCTTCAAAACACAATAAGTGTATTTCCCAAGATTGATTCTGCATCTGTCTTATTATCACTATTGTCTTGTGAGGTATTAACAATGATTTTTTTTAAATTGAAGTTGCATAAGCCATTCTTTTCTCTGAATCTTTTACATTTGACAACAAAATTTTGGTGTGTCACATCTAATATTTCAATTCATTTTCAGTATAGATAACAATATTTCTCTAGATCCTCTTGTATTAGATTATTTTACAACAGAATTGCAAAAACCTTGACACTCTTCTGCGTCTACATTTTTCTGAGTGATTCAATAATCGGCCGTCCATGGCATACCTGCGTCGTCAGAGACACTTCACCAATCAGTTTAGATATCTTCATTTCCTGCTGCCAATAATAGAAACTTTAGTTCTAAAAATTGTCACCAATGACATTGAAAACAGGATATTCAGACGCTGTGTTGATGTGTCTTTTGTACTGTGCAGATACGTTTTACCTTTTCATCATCAAGGCATCCAAGATAGAAAGCATGACCAAGCCACTCTAATATAAAACTACAGATCATTGAAGCCATGGGAAAAACACAAACAAACAAATCTGTCTTGTTTCAGTTTAAATTACCACCAATATTACAAGATAATGTAAGAGATATACAGTCAAATAACGAGGACCAACGAGTGAAACAGGAAATGAGAACCAATTAACAAATTATGAGGGCAAAATTGGGTACGGTCAATTAATATTTCCGGTTTAACAATTACGTAACTTTACATAAATTTATACTCGGTCCCTCGTCACCATTAAGGCTAGCACATACCCATAAATAAGTTACAAGTAGACATAGTACGTCTGTAAAAAGTATCGCAGGTAGCATTTACACCAGGAGACCAAAACATAATCAATATGCCACAAGCTTCTATCAATACTTTTATAAACTACTCAACAAAACTTACTACTATTTTTCAACAAGTAGAGTCCTGCAGGTCTTGCTAAATTAACAGCAATGGTTTCTATGTCAGCTCCAGTAAATGGATTAATGGATTTCACATATCCGCTCCAATCGGATACAATTAATCTAGGTAAAATATACAAAAATATCTTGTCTTCAGATAAAATGTTGAAGTTGGTACTAAAACCAGGTGAAAGGAAGAAATAATAACTTTGCATGATCTTTATACGTATTTTTACGTGTATACTACAGATTTTACCAAAGCCTAGAAAATGTAGTTTAAATGGATGTACAAAAGGAAAAGATAGTATTATTATAATAGATAAACAGAAAATAGTTATGAGATGGAAAGAGTACATAAACGAGTTATATGATGATGAGAATAGAGGAGTACAATTGGAAATTCGGAAAAATATGAAAGGACAACCAATCATACATAGTGAAATTAAACATGCAATTAAGAGAATGAAAGAAGGAAAAGCTACTGCGGTTAATGAAATATTTTGTTGAAATGATTATTACACTTGAAAAATTGGGTATCCAACAACTAAGAACGTTTGCAAACAAAGTATATAATGCAGAGACGTTTCCAGATAAGTAATCAAAATCAATATTCGTTGCATTACAAAAAGTCAAAGGAGCTCAGAATGAGAAGTACATCGCGGAGTTAGTTTGATGAATCATGTTAAAAAAATTTTACTCAAGAGTTATTTTGTTAAGAGCAAGGAACAAAGGTGGACGGGGGATCTTTGAGAAGCAGCATGGCTTTATGGAAGATGGTGGGGCTTAAAATGCTATATTTATGAGATTAATGGCCAAAACAGCAATTGAAAAGCAAAGATATTTACATCTTTTCTGCATTGATTATAAGAAAGCTTTTGATAATGGCATAAAGCTTCAATCGTAACGCTAAACGATCTAGATACTGATGACAAAGATTTACAACTGAAACAAGATCTGTACTGGCAGCAATCCAGAAAAAAAACAAGCAGCAATCCAGATAGATAGTGATTTTAGTATATATGACGAGACCAAACAAGGAGTCAGGCTGCTATCCCCGGATCTATTTTTGTTTGATCTGTGATGTCATGAGGACTGGAAGATTGACATGGTTCGGCCATGTGAAGAGAAGAGAAGAGAGAGAGAGAGAGATGTGCTGGCAAATATGCGACTGGGAGATCGAGGGAAGTCGACCAAGAAGACCCCGGAAAACATGGTTTGACAATGTAAAAGCCATGAGAGGTCTTAACATAATAAGAGGACCTTGCATTAGACCTAGAGAGCTGAAGGAAGCCTATCGCTGGTCCAACCCTGATGACCAAGAACAATGGATGTTAAAAGGAGAAGCAAGTAAGTGACATTGTTATGAGAGGAGTAAGAGACACGAATGGCATTAAGATAAATGGTGTGAATTTAAATATTGTTAGATATGCAGATCATACAGCGCTCACAGCATATTTAGAAAGTAAACTTATCTTTCAATGTTAAGAAGATATTTCGTATGGTTATATCGAAGAAGAAAGTGGCTCTAAATTGTAATTTCATGGTAAATGAGAAATTTATCAAACAAGTAAAACAATTTAATTGCCTATATAGTATTCTGACAGGTGATGGGAGATGTGACACAGAAATAAAACGATGCCGAGGTACAGCAAAGACGTCTTTCAAAGATCTACTGAATATTTTGACAAACTGAGATATCAATTCAAAGACAAGGAAAAGGAAGTCTTACAGGTAGTGATTTCTTTTGTACGATTCTGAAACACATAATATTAGAATGTGGAGAGGAAACCTGCATCGTTTGGGCTATGGTTTTACAGACGAATGCCAAGAGTGCCAGAAATGGATATGTAAAGCAATGAAATAGTATTAGAAGGGGCGAAAACACACAGGTCTGATCAAAATGATTACAAAGCGTTAAATGTTATTTTTTTGAGTTATATGTAGAAAAGAAAAGCTTGAATAATTAGTCAATACAGTAAAGTTTGAAAGACAAAGAGCCCATGGTAGGCGAAGACAAGGTTATGTTCCTAGTGTAAAAAGGGAGGGGGTCAATCATGGAACGAGAATAAAATTTTTGAAAGTACAATAGACAGAGAAATATGGGACGCCATGATCATCGATGTCGGTAGGCGTAACCAGTAGTTAGATAGATGGATAGATGAATAGAGTGATAGATCGATCGATCGATCGATGGGTAGATAGATAGATAGACAGATAGATAGATAGATAAGATAAGATAGATAGATAAGATAAGATAGAAAGATAAATAGATAGATATATATAGATAGATAGATAGATAGATAGATAGATAGATAGATAGATAGACAGATAGATAGATAGATAGATAAGATAAGATAGAAAGATAAATAGATAGATATATAGATAGATAGATAGATAGATAGATAGATAGATAGATAGTGGAACTTATCAAGCACGTATTTTATGACTATTGTCATAACATCTCCCAGTAATTTCATTTGTTTTTGTCTTGCAGAAAAGCGGGCTCTGTATTAATGAAACGTTTATGGTTGTCATTTAAGGGAACTTGAAGGGAACTTTAACTTTAAGGGAACATGTTTGAAAAATTGTAAACATCCATTACACATCCGGTCGTAAAATGCATGAGACTGCAGGTCTATGCTTACGTAATCAACCAGTGACCATCTATTTGCGTCATACACCGATTCAGTGGTCAATTTATATTACGAGTAAAAAGATCAAGTTACCTAAAAGTATCATAATCTGCTTTTAAAAGCGCGCAATGTTTACGGATGCCTATTTGGCAGTAGCTTGATGGTCGCTGCGATTTCGAAAAGAAAACAATAATACATGACTCACCTGTCTTTTAGTTTCAGCAAGGCATACGGGTGGACCACTTTTGCTCCTAATATTTGCCGATTTCCTCCCTGAAAAAGTGTCGTAATGAAATAATCACTTGCCAATACTGGTGTACAAGATGCGTTTGTATCAAGGGACTTACATGCACGCGTAGGAATATACTCACACTTTCTTTTTAGATTTGCGCAGGCTGCTTTTTGCCTGTGTATTTTCTACTGCCTTACAAAATAACACATTTGCTTCCTGCAAATCTGATGGACCTGAAAAATCTTAAAAATACATAAATGTATCCAGGCATTTTGATTAATGCAGGGGGCCTGAAATCAAAGAGAAATCAACTGCAAAAGAAACAAAGGAAAACAATACAACATATTCTTATAAAATACTATTTCAGTACTTAAAAATCTTAAGAATCTAAAAAATCTTTATTTGAAAAATGCTCTTTTTGTAGCTTAAGTTCAAGTGTTACGTAGAATACTTCAGCTTAATAAATTTATCAAAACACGTAGTATGAAAGTTTAAATTATATCATAGTTATGCCTACTGTGCAAAAACGTACCTTTAAATCGGTAACTTCGATTTTGTCTAATCTTGCATCGGCCCAATACAGTTTCTTTTGTACACTGTCAATTACCATTCCATTTGGCCAAGCTATTTGAGTTGAGATTAATGTCTCTTTCTCTTTAATTACATCTCCTGATATAACAGCCCTTTCAATTTTTGAAGATGTTCCCCAAACGGTCCAGTATATGTATCTTTTTCTTTAATTTAAATAGAAATGAGGGGAAAAAATTATTGCTTGGTGTATTTTTTAGTAGACTATTTTCTTGAGCCTACTGTGATGCAGCATGATGTCCTTGTGGCCGTTTAGAAGACTGTCCTGCCCTACTAATAGGTCTTGTTTACTAAGTGATTTCAAATGGAAGTGAAATTAGGCAACAACTGCAACATTACACAGAGAATGGTCAAAATGACAAAGGATACTATGGCAGATGTTTTAAATTAGGTTAGCACAGAGTAGATAATTTTTGTCGATTACGATTCACTCAAAATACTAAGCTTGTTAGACTACAGCCATCTTTATCGGTATAACCATGTGTAAACGTGTTATTAATGCACGCGAAAGTAATGGTTTAGGGTAAACAGGTGGATTGAAAAGGGCAGCTCAAAACGGAAAATACCAAAACAATATGCAATTGAAAACTCTACAAAGTACCGATACAAATGACGGTGATATCTCAAAACAAGTTAAAGCCATTCAACACTCAATCGCAATCCGTGATTCTGCCAGGTTTCGTGGGCCTATCCAGAACGTGCCCGGATTTTTAGGGCCGGATAAACAGACATCTGGAAGTGATACAAGATATAACATAGATTTTTATACGTGAGTGCGTTAAAAAATCTATTTAACATCCGGCTCGAGTCACGCTCCAGTCATTTCAAAACCTCTGTCTTCTTCACTGTGGCAATCAGGCCTTGTGCCTCCTAACAGTATTTTTTTTGTCCTTGCGAAAATGTTTTCTTAAAAATATTTATTTGATTACCATTAATGAGACAAATTATGGCATCCAGTCTGTAATACTATATTAAGGAATTTCCTATATCTTCCTAAACACGTTTATGTTGCTAGGATGTTGTTTGGTCAAAATTTTATATTTTGTTGACACCAACGGTTTTTTAAGAACAACAACAATAACAAGTCTTTTAATTTTAAGACCTGTTTCAGCCACAGGTAATTATGACAAACAAATAGTGGTACTTGGGAATTATAGTTTAGACAAAAACCATTACACAATCTCAAACAAATTACATCTATTTAAGTAACTTCCTGAGGTCAGTAAAGTCGTAAAATAACAATAATATGTCAGCATATAAACTTTTGATAAAAATGCAGTTTGTACCATTCAAATGGATTAGTATGAGGAATCCAAGCAGTCCTTTGTAAGGAGGGCGTTGTGGCTTGACCTCATTTTGCTCCTGAGCTAGCAGTCTTGAAAAGGATCGTACTTTAAGACTTACAACAGAATTCATACTCATAAAATTCAAATACAATCCTCAAAATGAAAAAAACCTGGTTTCCTAAAACATCTTTAATTAACCCTCCCATACCAAAAGAATTCAAATAGTACAGATGTACGACACATATTTTCCTCAATATGATAGGGCAGTCCGAAAAAAATATTTACGTAAGCTGAACTGGCCGTATTGCAAAATTTGCTTAAGGAATTTGTGATGCAGACAAAAATATGCAGAAAGGTCGGATTCCAGCACCTTGGAAGGATTCAAAGAAATGGAAAAAATTTGGCTCGTACATAAAAAGTTATACATAAAATGCAATGAATGGAGAGTGGAGAAAAAAATTCATTCTAAAAATTTACCTTTTAACGACCTCGAAATTGTTTCTGGTTTTAAGTATAGCATCATGCTTAGGTGGTTACGGCTTCACACTACCTCAAGTATTATTTGAAAACCCTCCATAGCAACATTTCTTGGTAGATACCAGTAAAACGCAATCCTTAACTTTCTCTCTTTCTGATTATCTTTTATCATACGTCTGCTTTGGTACCTTACATTTACTGATACTTGAGAGATTTTAAACATTCCATAGTATATTACAACATAGTTTCGTAGCATTTCTTTTTCGCATGATTTTGCGGGGATTATGAAGTTATCTCTCCAAGACTTGTGAAATCTCGTCTGAGAACAAAAAACCGGTAGCTTTTTAACGGCAGACCAAAGTAAAAATAAAAACCTGTGCTGGGGGGCCAACATCAAATGTTCCTCCAAAACCAGTCGCTCTAAGGGCTGCAGTTGTTCATGAACAATTGCCGGAAGGAACACAATAAACAAGTCGGAAATGGGGCTGGACTTGATAAATCAGGTGAAGTTTTTTAAAACAGATTTTGACTTAAAGTATCCAACTCATCAAAGATAAATATGCAAACTGTTATAAGATCACCATAAACATATGAGAAAAGCACAGTTACGATTGCAGTGTTGATTCCAAAAACAGGGGGTTGAGTCCTACCCATTGCGAAAAGCCCCCACTGACTACACCGCTTTTCTGCAAATACTAAAATTTATTACAGCACAATGACACCCCAGGTGCAGTTGGTATCTTTACTTACGGTTTTTTATGATACCTAATATATTAAGAAGGTTAACGCCAAAAAACCCCATCCAATGTAATGTCGGGAATTCTCCGTGGAGTCCCATTACGTACATGTGTTCTCAAGCTCTAGTTTCATCACCAGGACCTAATGGCAGAAACTTTTAAAGTACAAATGTAGCTTTAAATGTAAGAATTACAAAATTTGTTTTCAACGATACCTCCCCCCCCCCCCCCCCCCAAAAAAAGAATCCTAAAATAATTCCTTTCAAATGGTAATAGCTGTTGATAATTAAGAACTGGCAGGAAATGATGAAACAGCAGAACCTCTAGCGCCTTGGAATACGTTTCTAAACAAAGGAAAATTCACTAACAAATAAAAGTATAAAAATAAACTTTCCACTATTACAAACATAAAACATGTTATTTTTCAGAAAACAAAACAAGGAAAACGCTACACAGTCACCAATTTTAACTGCCAAGTGACTTTTAATATGGCTTTCGAACAAGGTTGCTCAAATTAAATAACCGAAATAACTTTGTCATTCCTGAGTGAAAAGTTTATTTTCATGCTAATCTGAATACCTGTCGAAATGTGAGGGGCAAAGCAAGATTTTTAAAGTTGAGTGAGACGCTTTTTTAAGCGTTATGTCCAAGCGCATAATGAAGTGGCTACGCAGTAATAGCTGTTTTTATGACAGTAGTGAAAAGTGAATTAAGAAAAAAACTTACCGGCCTTCCTGGTAAAAGTCCAATGCTCTTGGCTTATCCGGGTGTAAACTTACTAAGACTTTCCTTTTCTTTTTATTCATCAACATAGTTTCAATTTTTCCTCCAAGTGCATCGGTCCAAAACATTCTAGATTCTTTTGCATTCAGCTTCAAGGCATCCACAACAACATTCCTATGCATTGAAGAAAAAGGATGAATAATTTCAAATTTTAATGCACTGCCCTGTACACCCTTTAAATTCACGATGTTACGTTTGATAAAAATCACATACAAATAAAAGTTCTGAAAGCTCTTAAAGTTCTTACTGAAATATCCGTTGTCATCAACTATCATATCGACTTGCATTGCATGGTTTATATTGTACTTTGATGTAATAAATAGATAGGTTAGTTGTGGCCTATCTATTGATTGCATCAAAGTACACTGAAAACCATGCAATCCAAGTCGATATAATAGCCAAAATATAGATAATCAGATCTGTACAATACAAATAATCTAATAAAAATTTAACAGAAAACTGTTTCTCAAACAAAATTTGAATGAATTGGCAGCAAAATTTTTTTAATTTTTAATGTCAAAATGATAATACTCTTGCAGGAACATAAATAATAATAAAAAATCTGGCAAAAGCAACAAACCTCTGTGAAACCAAACGAAAGAAGATTTTTTGTCCTGCTCGATTTTATTATGTAAACAACGAAAAAATTGCAACAGTGCAATTGCCACAGCGACAGATCTTCAAAGTCAAATAATGAGACATTACATTCTTCTTCTTCATGTGCCTTGTCTGGAGCAGACGTTGGCGACCATGGCTCTATAATCAGATCTGTTCTCTGTCTGCCTTAGAAAGTCGCACTTGCTGCCTGTCTCTGACAACCACGAGTTCAAGACTTCCAACAAATGTTATCCTTTGCCGACCCCCGCTACGTTTTCCATTAATCTTTCCTGTAAGGGCCAGGTGTCCTAAGCTTTTGTGACGACATAAGCGTTCCATTAATTCCAGTTGTCTTTTTCTTATAGTCTTAATTAGTGACCTTTCTGTATTAATTTCTGCTGCCTCTAATTTCTTTTCCATTTCTTATATACACAGATGGTCTAAAAAGCAACTTATTATACAATAACAATAATGCAGCGACCTACCGAACTATCACTTCCATATTTGATCCGTCCAATTGGCATCTCCCTAAAATATTTGCTCCACCATCACCCCAATAGATCATCTCACTTACAGAATGATATGCTACTGTAACGAACTGCCTGTTTTCTGTCGGAAGCCTCTTAAACGATCTTGATCCATCCGTAAATGAAGTTAAATCCCACAAACCACCGAGTGTTGCAACTAATATATGTGACTGCGACTTCTTTTTACCTTAAATTAATGTTGGAACAAATAACATTACCCTCTTGTGCATTTTACTTAAAATCTTATTTGTTACACAAAATCTGCACCTCAGGCTCCAATGCTAATTAGTAAAGAATCAACTGGAGTTCTCCTTTAACTATCAGCCTAAACTATTAATGAACCGTCATCTCTTACGATATGAATATCCGACGCTTCTGTGAAATAGGCTATCAAACCAGTTTAATAGTCAGTTTGGAATAAAAAATGCCGTCTATTTCGGCTAATGCTAAAACTAATCCTGTCTGACTTGCAAAGAAAACATCTGGTTCCTTATCTTTCATTCCTGTGAGCATTTTTTCCCAAAATGTATTTTCTGCTTTTACCTGGCGTTTTAAATAACTAAGCATTTCTGCAAGGTTTGGGGGCAAAATAAGTTGTAACTAAATACACACCCAAAAAGAAGGAAAGTGGTAAACTGTATCACAATTTTCAACATGCCTACTTATTTGTCCTTCCCTAGAAACCTTTCAGCCCATCTATTCCCCTGTTTTTCAAATTCACTAGCAGATGTAGCCAGTGGTGTCCGGTGCATCCGACTGAGTTGTCCAAGAGACAATTAATCCCCGCTTTCATAAAAAAACTCGTAAAATCGAATTAAAACCGGCATTGATCTATCTATACTTTATTTTTCTTTAGGTCTCGGTTTTTGAAAACTCGGTCCACATAACTCCTCTGTTAAAAATTATGAGAGCTTAATAGCTTAAGTTGTTGAGAAGGCATATCCATATACATATAACTTTGTTAGGAATAGCGTCTTCTTCTTCTTTTTCTTCTTCTCCTTCTTCTAGTAGAATGGTCACTTTTAACGTAGGAGACCATGTCCTTTCACTTCTTTTTGCCTTGAGCTGTTGCCATTAACTTTGGTCACACTCAAACCACGTTCAGGAGCATACTATTTCATCCAGCAATAAAAATGTTTTCCATCGTATCTCTTCTCATTACATGACCCAAAACCTGTACCTGCCTCTTTTTTTCAGCACCTCTCTTTTTGTTGCTCCTCTTCTCAAGACTTCTTCGTTGGACACATGTTGCTGGTGAGGCACCCTTATCATTTCACCACAAAACCACATTTCAGCTACCTCTGTTCTCCTTATCATGTCAGACATTGTGTCCACGCTTCAAAACTATTCATCAGGGTTCGTATCAGATAGCATTATGAAACTCAGTTCCTTTCTTCTAGTCTGGTTTTCTTTTTTTCAAGGCATTTTCTACTTTGCTGGAAATATTTTTTTCTATCCTTATTCTTCTCTTGATTTGATCACCGCAATTTCCATTGTGTTATCAAACTTTCCAAGCAATAAAATAAAAAAAAAGAATAAATACATGCATGTAATTGTGTTTTTCCCTTCTTGTTTTCACAATAGACATATCTTAATAGTGTAAGGTCTAGTAGAAAAAATGGAAAAATATCACAAAAAGGCAAATTACTAAAAGTACATTTAGATTCGTGACACGCACCTGAGTACAAATTAGTGGAAATAGCGGTTACTTCTTACCTTCCTGTTCACAGTTCTTTTTATCTGCAGCTAACTTGAATCCTTTAGAACAGGTACAACGTGGCCCATCAAAATGGTTTAAGCACATATTACTGCAACGTGCATTTCCTTTACGACAAGGTTTATTGTCTGTCACATACACAAATTAAAAGATACATCAAACTATTAGTAACGGGAAAAAAAGGGGAAAAATATTGCAAAGTGATTAACATAATTAAACCTTATTTCAACATACTTTTCATAAAAAGTACCTGTAAATATTTCCTTGCAGCAAACATTTTAACCTAATAAATCAGGTTATTCTATGGTCCACTATATGATATGGGAAGCGACTGCTTGTTAAGCAGAAAAGTATTGCAAAATGTGACTATGTAGGACAAACGCTTTATCCAAGACATAATCTGTTAAGAGCTTTTGGATCTTTGTACCCAAACATTTAAAAACTTCTTAAATCTCTATTTTAAAATCAAAACTTTAACAAATATATGTGTACTAAACTATGACGTTCTGTCCATACACATCTCAAAACGGTTACAAAAAACCTGGAGGGATTCCTTATCTTTTATTCTAACGCTATAAAAAGTACCTGGGGGTTGTCCTGGACATCTGGTAAAGTAAGCAAGTTGACACTGAATCGTTGATATCATGAAAAATACGTAAAATCAAAATAAAACCTGTCTTAAACAGGCCTCATACTTGCGAGGTCGCTAAACAACTATTGCTAAATTACTGTTTGTATTGTAATTTTTTATCTTTAAAACAAGCTACAGATAACCCCTATTTAAACCTGATGACAGCCCAACTTGTGATATCAAAAAATAACGATACCCATCTTCAACGTAGGGTTGCAAATTTTCCCGGCACCAAACGAGCTTATTGCATTGCCTGGCTAAAGTCATTTTTCAGTCGTAAGTCCTGATCTTCAATAAAGAAACAAAACATGCCTCTTTTCCGGCCTGTCGATTGCATTAGATGTCGAAAAATTGAAAAATAACATGGTCTACATTCACAGAAAGGTCGTATATTACCATGNAAAACAAGCTAATATTGTTAATATTATATTGTTAATATTGTTAATATTGTAATTCTTTAAAACAAGCTACAGATAACCCCTATTTAAACCTGATGACAGCCCAACTTGTCATATCAAAAAATAACGATACCCATCTTCAACGTAGGGTTGCAAATTTTCCCGGCACCAAACGAGCTTATTGCATTGCCTGGCTAAAGTCATTTTTCAGTCGTAAGTCCTGATCTTCAATAAAGAAACAAAACATGCCTCTTTTCCGGCCTGTCGATTGCATTAGATGTCGAAAAATTGAAAAATAACATGGTCTACATTCACAGAAAGGTCGTATATTACCATGATACTACATATGTGCTTTCTATGTTGTCTGCCTAACTTATGTTTAACATATTGGTCTCTAGCTCTGATAATCGATCAACAACCCACTTTTTTTCTCCAACCTCCCCCCACCCACCCCAAGTATTCGTATTGAAAAATTGCATGGACCGTGCTCAGGGCTGGGCTGCAATATACTCTGATATCAAATTTTCGCCTTTTCCATTGGATAATGAAGACTTACTTTACAATGGTAGGTCTTTATTTATCCTAATGGCCAACATGACCCCTTTATGACCCTTGCGAATACCGCAGCGGTTATTTAAAAATATCGTGCATGATATGTTTAGAAAATATCTTAAAGTGTAAGCTAAAAAAATAATATTCCTCTAACTTCAGATTTTAAAACTCAAGGAATTGAGAACCATTTGGTTGACCGTCTAGTGGCGATCAAATGCCAAACGCCCTTGAAATTACTAGCTGCGAAGCTTTTTACATTGGTTACAGAACTAAATTGGAGTTTAACAAGCAACAGGCTGCTCGACTTCTCTGCAGTACCAAAAATATGGCTTCAGGCTATTTTAACAGTACTCAAAAAATTATTAGTCCTATTTCAAATTTTCTCTGGGACCTTCTTTTCACCTGACAAATACGACTTGAGAAAGAATAGTGGCGACAATCCAACTAACAAGGAGGTGGTTACCCCTTTAAAATCCAAACGGGGCCCAAATGGTCGATTTATTGAATTTGTCGCACCCTCAAGATTACTAACATTTCAATCCATACCTTTGTATGATCGTACACAATCTCTATCCCTCATGCAAAAGTAACCGGCGTTACATGCAACAGGGCAGTTGTGAGTAACTGGTTGAATACGTGCAGCGAAAACATTTGCTTGGCCAATCGCTTGATCCTCTACCCAAAATGCCATAACTTTTCCGTCCTTTTTATTTAGTACACTCAAAGGACTGCTCTGCTTTTTACCACTAAAAAGTGAAAAACCTGAACGTAACAAATAACCACCAATTTTCTGAGCACCAGATTGGATTTCTTCCCAAAGTATAGTTTGTCCTCCATCATCTGAGATAGGAGACACAGAGAATGCACCAATAGTTGCTGGAGTACTACAAACTCTTGTCAGTCCAGTTAGGTAATCTACCCTTATCTGCATTCCCAATTTCATAAAAACGTCTGCTGATTTTATCACCTTGCTACCGCTTTCAACATCTAACCAATAGAGATGAACCCTAGAAAAAAAGTATACGTAAGTGGTTAAAACGTGGAAGCGATTTGACATAAAAAATTGCAATACTGTGCCGTGGCTACTAAAGTTTTTAAAGGCTGAAAAAAAAACAACCATATAACCTCAGTTGGATTTTCCTAGCATTTGATACGGGGCTGGGTGGAACTTGCTTAACTTTGGAAAATAATTTCAAACTCGGGCTCGCTAAATTTCTGCAAAATTTGTAATATTAAAGAGTCAACGACTGTTGTATTCAGTGATACTTCCAACAGAAGCCTTCTTGGAATTGCTTCACAAAGAGGCTGCTCCTCAATACATTGGCAATCTCGGAAAAGAAAAGGACATATCAATACTCTAGCTGCTTTATGTCTTTCGCTGAAATATGTCGCTGAACATATAGTTGAAGACAGAATTACAAGTAATGTTTCCGGTTAATGAAAAAATTCCAATAGACAGTTTAACTTTTAACCAATTATTTTTTGATAGCATGTATTTCATGAAGAATTGTTAAAAAAAACCTGATACTTGAAATGGATGTTGTGAAAGATTTGTTGAGACGAAAAGACATAAAGTCAGCTTAATCGCTAAATAAAAGGGAACAGCAAGCACGCTAACTAACAAAGAAAACTGCATTCTGTCAAATGTTGCAGGACACTTTACAACTGGGAAAGCTTCCTTTAAGTTTCTCTTCAGTTGCCAAAAGAGATTTCAAGAGTTGTGTTTGACATGTATAAAAAAATGGACCAAGATTCTTTACAGTAAAAGAAAAGGAAAGTGTGATTAAATGTAATAATGAAGAAAAACACTGTGTTACTGGAAGACGGCTTTACCTGTTTGTACAAATATAAACATTTCTTCTTCACTTAACAGCTCTCAGTCACCCACCCCCTTAAAAACCCGGATCCTATAATAAACCACCATTGTTCAAGCAGTATTTCATAGAACTTTTGCGTAATGAACACACAAACACACTTTCCTATGTATTTAATTATGAATTCTTCTAAGATGATAATTTACTATAAATTATTACTCAAGTAGCGTGTCATCTTCAAAGAAAGAAGGGAGAAAATGTCAATGAATGCATTTTTGTTTTTCTTCTCAAGAATGTAGCACGCTGGCGCTATTACTCTATGTTACAGGTATGATGATTGGTTTGCTCTGCTAACAGTTGGTCCCGTAAATATGTAATATTCTGGTTCAATCTTATACACAAGAGAAACATATTGACCTTCTTTTTAGACAAAATGATGGCTTAAACAAAAAAGAAAGAGCAGATACACGGCACTAATCAAAAGTAACAACTAGGGCTGTTGTAGTAGCAATTGCTTAAATACTGCTAGGTATTAATCATCTGCTTCACTGTCAATAAAACACAATAATATAATTAACTAAACATAATTGAGTACACTCACAATTATCTAACAAATAAAAAGGATGTACCTGTCTGAATTTTCACTGTAGTAACCAGTAAGCTGGGATTTAAAAAGACTGGTCTCTCCAGCAAACAAAAACTGTGGAGTGGGTCCAAGGAGATCACCGGTGGCATTGCGTTTTGTCATTATGAAAACAAATCCTTTTCTTGGAGTGATTTTGCTTTGCGCACTGACAACACGACTTGGCATTTGGGCAACTATATAAACTTCATTTCTTTTTGTGTCCAGAAAAATATTATGACTTTGTGCATTATAATTACCTCCAAATACCATTGTGGTTTTAAAGCTTTTGCCTAATGGCCCAACGTTTTGGTAAAGTACACCCCGTCTCCCACTCAGTGTCACCATTTCAGCAGAAAGAGAGTATCCACCTGAAAGGGCCAGAAAAGTATAAAAAAAGTTAGATTGCATAGCCCGGGACTTGTCGATAGCTATTCATTCTCCCAGTGAAAAGTTTATACCAACACAGTACGGCAAGCGCTACTAGTACGAATACGTTGGTATCTTATAAACTAAAGTAAATTCAATGCACATATATATATATATATTTATATATATATATATATATATGTGGGGTGGGGGTGTGTGTGTGGGTGAAAAAAGGTTACAAGTTACTCAAAGTTCCGTGTTTCCTAAATAACTTCAAAACTGATTAAGAACCCAGGGTTTTCGAATCACCAAAACGTTCTAAGCTAAATGGGTGATGAAAAAAATCCAAACTTTGGGCAAATTTGAAATCGTTGAGTAAAAATAAAATCACTATAATTGAAAACGAAGCTTTGATATCATATACAATTGCAAGGAAAATAAAATAGTACATTATTGGTTAATATCCCTATCAAAAACCATTTCAAAATAACTACAGTCTTGATATTGTCACTACCTTCATTATCACTACCACTGTGGCCCTTCAAGTACACTTGTTCTGTGGTAGAAAGCTTTAAGATCTTTAAGACAGAGGCCGATGAAAACGAAGTTCGTTTCATTCACACTACTGAATCTAATAATCTAATAAATTCAATTTCATTCTGTTATGCTCTTTTGTCTTCACATAAGTGACATAGCAGAAGACTTATTCACCTATTATGCTACAGCATTGCTTGCAGGTAGACATAAACATGATAGGGCATATTCTATATTAGACTTGCATGGCCCATTTGCAGCAGAATGTTTGTATCTTGTTGCTCCAAACTAGAATGCAATGTGTCTTTTGGAGTCATCTTCTTAAAAACTTCCTTAACGACCCAATTCTTAAACTGGATTTCCCTCCATTGCTCGTCAATCGAATCGTTGTTTTCAGCTCGTAGATGGACGGGAGGTAGTTTCAAAAAAGCACTCGTGCAGTCTGGCTTAACAATTTATCTTGTTTGAAGTACCTTACCCTCTTGAAACAGTTTTTAACAGTCGGTTTCAACTTTGGATTCAACGTTCTGTGAAATACCAAATATCTGTCTTTCGTAGCCAAAATAAAGAAGAGGAATTTGAGGAATTGACTTCCAGTTTGCATTCGTATTGAAAACTCTGTCCTCAAGACTTTTAAGTATAAGTAAAGCTCTTTCTCTAGCATTTTGTGGTATGCATTGGTAAATATAAAAAGTGTATTGGTTGTTTCAAAGTCTGAAATAGAGGGAGTTTACTGGCGAAGACCTGCAGATGTCGAGGCAATTTTAGCCAATGTTTTATCAAAGTATCTCACCACAACTGCCATGCTCCTGTCTGGTGAAATATCCACAGATTTACCTACTAACACAGAATAGTTCTTGCCCTTCAATTTCTCTGGAATGTTTTCTTTCACAGCAAGCGCTACAATGTTGGTCAAAATCTTTGTGCATTTCGTTTCATGCAACCTGTCGTTACCAATTGTGCTACCTTCACCAAAGTGATCAACTGATGGAACAGCAATCTGACAGCCGATGCCAGCTTTTATTTTTTTCAAACATTTTCATTTTCTTTTAACCATCTTTTCTTATGCTTTACTCTTTTAAATGATTCTGATTTTCGGTTGCCAGGTTAGATGCATACGGTGTAATGGCCTCGTGGCATAGCTTACGAAAAACGTTTTAGTTCAACCAACTGCTTGTTTTTTTATTAATTTTTTTGTCGGATGTACGATCGATAGTTGAAGGGTCTGCCAAAGAAGATCAACAAGACAGTACAGTGTGGATTTACGTTTTTCAGAATTACATAAATGATGTCTTTAAACGAGGAAAAAAATTTTCAACATAGCACTTTGCATAAAAAAATTACAAGCTCAAGAACGTTCCTGTCGGACGTACAGCGATAAAAATTGATATAATTAAGTTTTGCCTAGTAATATTAAATCCATCGAAACTTAACCTTCTATCTCATCCATTTGACGTTTAAAACATTTCAGAGGTATCTTGTCTTTGAAAAACACTTATGAGAACAATATTTGACAACCTTGTTGTATGTCACAGTGACTAGAACTTCATCGATTGACCTGTCGGATGTACGTTGTCGGATGTACACATTTTGCANGACTTGCAGTTTGCATTCGTATTGAAAACTCTGTCCTCAAGACTTTTAAGTATAAGTAAAGCTCTTTCTCTAGCATTTTGTGGTATGCATTGGTAAATATAAAAAGTGTATTGGTTGTTTCAAAGTCTGAAATAGAGGGAGTTTACTGGCGAAGACCTGCAGATGTCGAGGCAATTTTAGCCAATGTTTTATCAAAGTATCTCACCACAACTGCCATGCTCCTGTCTGGTGAAATATCCACAGATTTACCTACTAACACAGAATAGTTCTTGCCCTTCAATTTCTCTGGAATGTTGGTCAAAATCTTTGTGCATTTCGTTTCATGCAACCTGTCGTTACCAATTGTGCTACCTTCACCAAAGTGATCAACTGATGGAACAGCAATCTGACAGCCGATGCCAGCTTTTATTTTTTTCAAACATTTTCATTTTCTTTTAACCATCTTTTCTTATGCTTTACTCTTTTAAATGATTCTGATTTTCGGTTGCCAGGTTACATGCATACGGTGTAATGGCCTCGTGGCATAGCTTACGAAAAACGTTTTAGTTCAACCAACTGCTTGTGTCACCCATACATATGTTTCTTCCCATAGTTTTAAGCACCGGCTGCGACTTTCGTACAAGCACTTACATTTAGGCATATTATATTATTCGAAATCATAAAAAACGTGAAACAAATGGAATGACACGGCTACCAAACTGAATAACATAAAAGAGGCAAATTTGAATCACAACAGTAAAGAAACACCTAAGTTTTATTCCTCGAAGAAAAACTTTTGATTTAAACCTGACTCCAGTGTTCAGCAGCAGTTAATCTTAAGCTGTTCAAAATGGTAAAAGTTAAATCGCCGCCCATCCTTTGTTACGACATTGGCGACACAAAAAAAATCATTCAGAAAAGCACGGAAAAAACTAAGGTCACAATGGTTGACCAAAGATAGAAACATCCCCGTGAGAAGACAGCTTGAAAAACAACTGACAAAAATTAAGTGTTTTCTTTCTTTCATTCGTTTTTGTAACATCAAACTAACATCAAACAAAGTGACAAAAACGCTGTGCGAAAAAACAAATTTAGCTCTAACCAGGTGTGGGCAACCTACGACCCATGGAATAAATTCAGATATTTTTAGCACTGTGTAAATATTCGACCAACAAACAAATAAATAAATAAATGAATGAATGAATGAATGAATAAATAAATATATAAATAAAAACATTGTAACTCCTTTAAAGTTTTATTGTTATCATCATTATTAGAATATCGTTTTCCTGATTACTTTGAACCGCTTGAAGAAAAGGTTTAATGGATCTGGCCCACTCTCCTAAAAGGTGGCCCACCTCTGGTGTGAATAAAAAAAAATATTCGAAACCAAACATGTTCTGAAAAGGCAACGTTGGCAACCTAGTATGGAACTCGTATTAAAATCAGTTTATAAGATTGAGAAGTATTGACTTGATGGCCTCATTGGAAGCCATAGACATGGGAACTTGATCATGTCCTCAGTCGAAAGATTTCTACTGACCTATGCTTTGAGAGATATCTCTCCTATTTTCGCTAATGCGATTGATGCATAGTATAAAATGGTTTTTTTTTTTTATTTTTCTTGTTCTTGTGTTGGTTTCCCGTCCATAATCTCTTTATTTTCCAGGTGAAAAGTGTGATTTTATCCTCAGCTACGCTCTGCTATTTCAGGAGTTTTTTGAACACCTCTCTTGTGCTCCTTTATACTGAGACCCAATGAACCTTTGGTACACCAATGCAGGATGAGAGAAATATCTTTCGAAACCTAACTCAGTAAGAGGCTTACGATTCATGAAATGGTAAAGCTCCTTTTTCTAAATTTAAAGATGTTTTTGTATAAATTGTAGTATACTCTATGTAGTAATTACTACCAAAAAGCTATAAATTTAGGATTACCGTCATTATTAAGGCAATAAAACTAACAAATTTCTCTTTTATGTCTCCTATAATTTCTATAGCTTTTCTAAAGTTACACTGCCAAGTGTTCTCCATAAGTTTCTTTAGAAGACTCTTGGCTCTAACAATATCTACTTTCTTTAGATTCATTTCATTTCTTGCAAAACTTGGAAATGACTCGGGCAGGCATGCATCATCTTTGCATAGAATCATGTGGAATGCTGTAGGCTTCGCCCCAATATTAAAAAGGAAATATTTTTCTTGTTAGTAAAGCGATCTATTAACTATCTTAAGGCTTATTACGACCCGTTAAGCTCTTTTTTCCAGATCCTCTGATTTTAAGATTAGTAACTTTCATCGGTCACCGAATAGGCACCATAAAGTGCGTTAGGCTCAGCAGTGAGCTTGAACATTACTGTCTGTTTTAGTCCAGCCATAGGTGGGTTCATTCAGCATTAAATTGTGTTACTTTTTTTTGTTTCTGTTGTCTTTTCTTGTTGTTTGACTTTTGACAAACTAGTAGCCTACGAGTAGCGTAAATATGTAGATGCAAATGCGGATAGGCTGAAATCAAAATTGCATTTGATAAACGGTAAAGTATTGCAATATGTATTTAGCAGCAACACCTTCACTATTGTAATTTCAAAATATTCCGAAGTTTGCAGATATAAGAGCTATACAAAATACAAAAAGGCTGTGGATAATGGTTCTTGTACTTGACGCACACAAAAGCCACTAATTGAATGTCCATAATATAAATGTTATTGGCATTATTTCAAACCCCTTATTCAAGTTTTAAGTGTACCTTGAAGATACATGATCAATCAGTACATCAACAATAAAGCTATTAATCCAATATACATTGTACTAAAACATTTCTCCGGAAATTTTGAGATAATCGACATAAAGGAATTGTTAATTAATAGAAGATACATTGGCTACCCATTGGATTGTAAATTGAAAATACGTTTAACTTACCTGTTCCTTTATTATACGTTATTTTTGAATTTACTACCGGTACAAATTTTAACTGTCCACCCACATTTTCGTTCGCTTTTAACTGTGCATTTGTCTGCCCAATTTTCTCACCAGTCCGTGCCGAAATCCTTCGAGAGGCAATGAATGTGGCTCCACCAAAAAATTGAGTGGCAGCAATTTCAAAAATAATCAAATACTCATTGGACATGGGATTGTAAGCAACTTTAGGATTTCCTTGATGTATGTGCCCTGTATACATATATAAAAATATAAATGAATAAAATATATTAAAAACGTGGGTAGTTTAGATAAAGAAACAAGTACCAGAACTAACGTTCTATTTCTGTTGGGTTATACTTCGTAGTATATTTGTTATATTAGAATAAAATGACAGATGACAAAAACTATTTTATTAGTCAAAATGTCTATTGAATTTCATAAGGCCAATGGAATACCTCTTTACATGCAGTGCACGTCAAGTATTTGAAAACTAGCCATAACAACATCCCTGTTCGAAAGAAAAACAAATATGACAATTTTGACATTAGCATTGATACAGTGGTTTCCTTTCAATTGCTTGACTGTAAACTGTTTCATTCAGTCTACCAGTTGCTGTTTACAACTAACATTGATTTTTTTGGTTTCAATGTTATTTTCTCCAGTAACTTGGCCAAGACAATACCCTTCAGAGGGGCTTTGTTGCGGCAATGAGAAATTTCTTAGTCAGATGCTTTTCTTGACGCCAACCAATGGCCTTTTCTTTTTTGAAGTTTGGAAGTCTCTTTGTCCGCACAGGAAGTCCAACCCGGAAACTTTTGGTTTCAGTGCAACTGTGCTAACCATTAAGCCACTGCCTCCTCATTTACAACTAATATTGATATTATCATAATATAATTAATTTTGTAGTCAACAATATAATTCTAAACTATACTAAAGAAACCAGCTCAAAGCTCAAAAAACCACAATTGACACAAAACTCTCAAGTAGCAAAGATTTTAAACAGTATTGATGTGAAGCCACGATTCTATATGATTGTATGTTTCACAACTCATGTCCCTTGTTCCACTTACGGCTTTCCAACCATTTCCAAAAACCTTGGTAATAGTTTGCCCCAAGTGCTTGGTGATCTTCCTTTTTCACATTTCTCAGCTTCGAAAATCCAACCATTAGCGAATTAAAAAATTGCCATCCTGTACGAGTATCCCAACAAAGCCAACCTTCCCTTTAATGTCACTTATAATAGCGGTTCAGTCTTACTTTGTAGTTGCTAGTTTAATGATCAACATAAAAAGCCTCTTAATTCGTTTTTCAAACATTTTTGGAGGAATGTTTATATGAATTCTCTGCAACCTTCAACTGCCCAGTTTCAAAATCTACGAAAGTTGTGAAGGCGGTGGTTCCATATTACTGATTTAGGTTTTCAAAGTAATATTATTCCGTTTCCACATTTCATGTCAAATGCTGCGTTTGATTTTCCTAATCTGGTTTTTACTTTTTAAATACTATTTCCATCACTAGATACATAATAACGTTTGAGATACTGATATACTGCCCTTCTTAGATAACAGGTCTACTTGGACTCCTTGGGTTCTGACCTTATCATTTTGTCCCTATTGCCTTAAAAATCTCATTCTAACTTGTGCCATCTCTTCTCCACTACTGGTTGCGCATCTTTGGAAACTGTATTAATTCCTATCCATCAGTGCAATATCATCAGCGAAATATAAGTTAAAAAACGTCAATGAACTAAAACTAATTGCAAAATTCTATCTTTTTAACATTTTAAGTTCAAACTCAATTACAAGCAGTAAGTGATATAATAAAAGCATTTTTCCGGTTTAACCCTCATATCAAAAGTGTCTTTGTAAAATACATCGATTCGATCTGCTCATCTGGTATTTCATATCAATACGGAATTTTCCATACGCATTTCTGCAAACAAGAAAGGAAACTTTTAAAAGTCTACAAAATAAATGAATGTCAAAATTTCATATTCTTTGGCATTTTCTGAAGTTTTCCTTCACAAATGGATTGCCTCCCAGAAATGAGGTTCTCACTTTACTCTTATTTTTACTTAAAGGTGTCGCTTAACAGTAGGTCTAAATTTTAGAAGAAAAACTGTCTATTAATTTCTGTTATAAAGAACATAGCTCTTTTGACTCACTGTTCAAGTATCAATAAACTAAGTACAATGATACGGGTCATGGTGTGAGGGTATAAAACCTATATTTACCTTGTTTGTTACAGTATCGAACATACCTTTCACTGGTACAGTAAATTCTTGCAGTTTTTTGAATTTTCCTAAGCCATTGGATAAAATTACCATTCCAACTACTCTGTCTGGTTTTCCATCGTTGTTGATATCTAAATCCCAAGCGACAAAATATTCATTTGAAGCTTCATTGTACGCTGCGGTAACGCTAAGTGCCTTCCCCTTAAGGATCTGTGGCGTGAGTGGTACTCTTGGTCCTTGACGGCCAAATGCACCAATGTACATTCCCTGGGAACAAGAAATACTCCTGAATATACTGTGCAATTAAATTAGCTGTTGTCCTAACAGCTGGTGGATCACCAAAACAATCATACCCTGACCGATAGTGAAGCAATTTTGTACTTTGAACCACATTACAAATGTTCAAATCCAAAGTGACTAAGAAAGGAAGTTGTAAACAAGGAATAAATCAACATGTACCTCACCAGCCTTAACCACACCTACAGAAACGAAATGACTTTCTTAAATTATTTCCTTGAAAGTAACTCACTGCCAGTGGTCATTCCAAAATTTATAACAATTCCGAGGTTAACAAATACCGATTATCCTTCCCTTAATGCTTCACTTTGATCATATCATCCGTTTATTGTCCTGAGGAATTTAAGTAAAGGTCTTTCTTGGATCCACTGCAAGTTCCAGAACATAACGTTATAAATAAAGTTGTAAATTCTGGATTTACAAATGGCAAGCATTTCTAAGGTTAATCAAGATACCACTTACCTAATTCAGATTATTAGGGCAATTAAAAACGTTCTGTTGTGCCGTTTGTGGTTTAAAACATGTAGAGCACACAGTCTTTTTCCCCTTTTTCCTGACCAAAAAAGGTCTTTTAAAGTATGGGGAATTAGTTGTCTGTGTACATCTAAACACAGGTGTGTGTGCATGTATAGACATATGCATATATAGATTCAAATTGTATATATATATATATACACATATATATATGTATATATTATATATATATACTGGATCTCTTTGTCGCATAGAGGGTTGAGCTGTAAACGTGTTAAATATCATTTTTGCAAATGTCCAGCTCTTACGGCGTCTATAGTTAAGAGAAAAAGAACATGGAACACTAACTTCTTGTAATTCAAAAACAGCATAGTTTTCATTTAATTTCCATGTTCCAAAACCTATTAAAATCTCTTACCCTTAGTAATATACCTTTCGCTTGGCTGTAGTGGTGTGGAATTGCTCTTGGACGGGCATGTGAGCAGCACAGTCATAGAAATTGAATACATCAGTGTCTCGATATTTATGTGCTTATACATTTTTATATATGTACATTTATTTATTTTATTTATTTACTTATTTTGATATCTAGTTACAAAATACTTATGCAGGGCAGCCATCTCTGCATATAATCGTCCCGCTATAAATAGGGATTTGTAAAGTGCAAACTTAAGAAATAAGTGCATGTTTGTTGACACATCTCATCTGTAGGCATATCCACAAATTATTAAGCTGAACGAGTTTTGAAAATCCATGAATAAATGCAAAACTGTATCTTTAAAGGTAATAAATGAATTATGTATTGGTCTGCACATAGTCAAGCACTTAGATTAGAAAATAAGTATTGTCAAAGAAAAGAAACCCCGACCTTCATTTAAGCTAGCGCCCAATACTGGAACCTAAATCTAGGACTCTTTTTGAGTGTGAGTTTGAAGTATATTTTTTTGCTATGACTTCTACTTACAAATGAAACAGTTTTGGGAGACCGCGACCCAATTCTTGGTGAAGCCAAGGTTTTTTATTATGATTTAATAAAAGAAACCGCCAGAGAAACATGCTGGCTGACTTTTGTCAAAAAATTCCAACTTACACGTATTGAAAACATGATTAAACACAACAACAGCCAACTTAAAAAGTGAAAGGCTCCTTGCGCTATAAAACGAATATAAATTATTACATCACAATAAAGCAAAAGTGTCGAGATAAAGTTTAAGCGTACGTCTGCTCTCTGGTGTTGACCTTAACAATTCCCAAATATCAAGGCCTATATAACATAGCCCTGAAGGCCAAAATGAGAAAATGTTAACTTGAATACATTTTGAGAAATCTTTAAATGATAAAGTGATTGCTTTTTCCAGAGTAGTATAAAAATGGTGTGTCAATGCTAAACTTAAAGGGAATATCTCAGAGCAGATTTGGATGAAAAAAAAGCCTTGGCCTCGCTACCAGGCAAAACGCCACGCCATATTTACGTCGCTCTTTGAAACGAATGAAATTTTAATCTGAATTTACACTTTACTCTACTTTTAACGCTTATATACATACTAAAATTGTAAATAATATCCTGCAATATCTCTTTTAGTTATGGTTCCTTATATGAAGACTACTAGAGGCACCTTACCTTCACTGGAGTTACGTATTTTACTTCTTTTCCCTCTCTTGTAACTAATGTTACTGCATACCACATAACATCATTTGGAACTGGGTCTCTATCCACCCAAACAACATTTTCAAAATTTGCTAATTTAATCTCGGTTTTACCAGATTCATAAGGTTTCATACTAAATACTGAAGTAAAGTATTTGGAGCTTCTGTAGACATTGTAGTGGCTGAACTCGCTATTTTCATACTTTCCACTGGGGCTAACGTAATAAAAGAAAAAGGAAGTCTTTAATGCCAAGTAAATAAAAAACTTCATAACTTACATCATCAAAAAAGTTTAGACCTAAAAGATTGGTGTACCTTTTTTCATTCTCATACATCTCCACATTGTTTCCATGTTTACTGCTTAACACTTTGATATTTGAAAGACAATCTCATAACGCAATACTCTGTTTTAGGATGTTTTCGCTGTCCCTTAGTCTTGCAATTTTGTTTCAATTGATGGATTATCATAGTATCCAAGTTTTCGAGGTGTATTGCTGTTGCAAAGTAAAAATGATATTTAAAGTTCACTTAAAGTTCCATACCTCTTGGGTTGTCAGTCTGCAGGTTGGGTCTAGGTGCGATCCTGACAATACCTTTTAGATTTCTTTAAGTTTGCATTTTTTGAGAAGAATGACTTACAGGGTGTCTAGCTATCTACCGATTGTAACACAGAACATTGAAAATTGTTTAACTTGAAACCAAATATCGCATGCTGCACACTGTGAACCCGAATACTGCAATGCAACGAAAATGTGGCATCGAATTACTTCGTTGAAAACTCAAAATGTTCGAAAAGAGCTCTTAGAATTGCAGGAGCAAAGGAAACTGATAGAATAAGGCTTATGTGTTGCTTTGTGGCCAAAACATACTGTAGGTATTAATACTTTATTTAAATTGACAACTTAACAGCTCTTTTTATGAGCCGGATTTTAACACTTATTACTTGTCAAACAGAAAGAGATTTGTACAAGTAATAAATATTAGCAAGCTAAAAAAAATAAATTGGTACTGCTGACGGAAAAAAACCCAAAGAGGTTTGTGCTCTGTTTGATATAATTGATAGTCAGCTTAGCACAGATCTCACTGACATTGACAGTAAGATTTATTATTCTGATACTTAAAATTTTGCAGCGCAAAATGTTTTGAAGAAACATGGTTCTCTGGAGGTTTTCGTTTTTCCTGGTGTAAACCTTTACGTATACCTGCATCGTATTTTCTGCGATCCCAATGATTGTCTGGGCTACTATCATGAAAATGCTGCGAAATTTTCATTCAACAAAAATTTGACTAATGAATTAAAATAAAGTGATAACATGGGCTAAGAGACTGACTGAATCCTAAAGCAAAATGGAAGACTGAAGGTAATAAATATAACATTGGACATAGCTGAACCAGATAGAGTTCCGTATGTGTTTGCTACAGTTGTCGAATAACACTAATTGGTGATACTAACATGCGCTCGCTAAATGGAAAATGCTTCTTTTTACATGGAGAAAAAAACAAGGATTTTGAAGGCATAAAATACATGGTATGTGCAAACAGAACTGGAAAGCGACAAAATGAATGTAGGGTAAAAGGATTGAGATTGAATGGAAAACAAGAGCAATGGGTGGAAGGGAGAAGTAAAGCTAGGCTGATAGGAAAAATGGGTGAAAAGAAAAGTTGGATTAATTAAGGGGTGGGGCAAAAAATTCATAGGTGACGTGTAAGGGGGATTAAGAAGGGGGAAAAAGGCAATGACGAGAAAGAGTTCGGCAGGGAGGAAGCGTGAGATACCGAGAAAACAGAAGAGGTGGAGGGCGAGAAAAAGTTGGACACAAGAGGTAGAGTTGATTGAATGAACGAGACAAAACGAAGAAAGTAAAATTTTTTGTTTTTTCCTATTTCAAGGGTACTATTTTTTCAATCAGTTATAGTACGCACTGGAACGAAGTAACAGTAACAAAATATGCTTCAGCAATACTTGACAGCATGTTTTCAGTTCTTGTAGCGAGAGGAAAGCTTGTAAATCCATCCTTCAAATTTACGTTTTTTCAAATTTTTGTAAGACGGCCATCAACACTTTAAAAAATCCTACACTTTCAGCTAAAGGATGAATGTTACTGTCAATAGATTACAGTATTAGAAACACAAACCTAATTGGTATTTGTGCTCTTTTCCATTCTAGCACAATTCCTTGACAATACTGAAATGCCTTCAGCTGTCCTACCACTAATCCATTGTGGAAGTTCTTCACAACAGTTTGGCGTCTTACTCTTTGACCTTTATTTTTTTCCACGGTAAAGTGTTCGTATTCTTCTTTTATTCGACCAAAATCTGTTGACAGAAAAGGTTTAGTGTTACAACCTGGATGCAATAGGCGGAAATGATACAGTAGATTGCTAATTTAAGTAAACCACAGTCTACAGACCGAAATGTCAAAAAAGCTTCTTTCTTCCAGCTTAAACAGGAAGGGTAGACATACGCATGTATTCTAGTATGAAATTAAAGCACCTCGTATTCTCACTATTTAACCTTCAAAGGTTTGAAGGAAAGACTGCATTTGATGAGGTCCTGTAAAAACATATAGCCTCCGTTAGTACGGCAGGAAAAAGCTCCTCTTACCCTTAACATGTCCACCGCATTTTAGCCATATTGATTCCGACCTTTACATATTGCTAGAAAAAATAACCTAACCTTCAACAAAGATGACACCACCGAGTCCACCAACTTAATGAAAATCCTTGGCTATATTCTCTTGTACAACGACACAATTTGATCTTGACAGATTCCCGCCTCATAAAGACTTACTAGTTTTTGACAGCTATTTGGGTAAAACAGGAATTGGTTCATTTCCCGTATTATCCTTGGGTTATCACAAATTACTCTGGAAAACCAATGTCCTATTCTTAAAGACAATTTATTTCTTGGTAACTAATGATGTTGAGCGATTTAAACTCTTGCACCAAGATATTGTAATTTGCATTGATGAGATACTTCTATTAGTCGATGGATTTGATGCCTCTGAAAATATATTTGTGGCAAGTGTATGTCACACAACGCCTAGCTTAATTTGTCTCCTACTTTGGTATGCAATGATACACACATTCGAACGGAAAAAGATAATTGATTTCATAACTGAAAATCTTTCTTCACAGCAAAGGAATTTCAAGGTAGGTCAAGCACTCCATTTAATACTAAGTGTAATGGGTAGGTACAATGATGTCACAGGAGGGCAATAAACCATGCTCTAAATCTTTAGAACGTCTTCATAAAACATTGAGCAATCGTTTCTACTGGATTTCACACACTCCATTTGCTTCATTTTGTGTGTTTCTGGCCTGCCAACTCAACATAATCGACCCAAGTAACCAGCGGCACTGTGAGTACGTGAGTACGTGCGTGCGTGCGTGCGTGCGTGCGTAATTGACCAAGTCGAATGCAGTGTTGTTGATAAAACATAGAGGCAGCACCAAGTGTGATTAATTGTCGGAGACATAGATCCCATTTAGGCTTTTTCTATGAATAAAAGAAGCAGTATTTTCTTTTTGGGGGCCCATATGGTGATACCGCAAGAAATGGACAAAATCAGTTTCAACTGTTGATTTACCCCTGAGAGCTACTACTTGATCAGTAACTGTATCAGAACTGGGACGTGTCCATGAACTTTAATATTCAAAAAGATTTGCGTCTAAAACCGAAAGCTGACACCATTGGCTCAACATGGCCATACTTTACTTTGACGCTTTCAAGGTTCACAAAGAAAATGAATTTGAAATGGTTTTGACTATTGGTCCTTGGACGAGGAGGAAATTATGACGAACTGTTGATCCGGTCTACTGTAAAGCGGTTTACTTTAACTCTATTTTCGATTATTGTTTTGTTTTAGGATCATGTATTGAATGATTGAAAAACGTTTTGATGAATGAAAAAACTTGGGTTTTTGTCACAGATGTCGTTTTTATCAAAAGGCTATTGAACTTAATGTTGTGATTACGAGAGCACAAGAGGATTGTAAATGTCTAATTCATCAACAGGCATGACACATGACTTTTTAAAACTCTGGTCAAGTTACACATTCTGGCCTCTTGTTGAAACTCGTAGCATTTGTGGGGACATCAGGCTACTGTTTTTGTAAAAATGGTTTGAAATTTTGTTCTAATAGTAAGCCTTCTTGTTCCTTTTTTTCTGAATTTCTTTTGGGTTCTATTCTTTTCCTTCATTTTATCAATGGTTTACTTGGTCTTGCATCATATAAATGCCTATATAGGCGGAAGAACGGGTTTGGAAACCGAGCCTGACCTGAATACTAGAATAGCAGGAAAAATGGAATGTCAGTTTTGAATGAGACCTTAACTCTCTTGATTTCTTAATTGCATTCTCTTTGCAGGCTCCGGCTCCGGCTCCGGCTCCGGCTCCAGCTCAGGGGTTTCTTTGTTGGACCTTTGAATCTTTTTCCCTACAAACTATTTTTTCAAGTGTTTACCAGTCCTGCCTTAAGCTTCATCTCTTTTTCTTGTCAGGGTAAGATCGACAAAAACTCTACATGCCTTCGGTTCTACAGAATGTAACCTCAACTCCTGACTCTTGGGATTTTTCATCCTGCCACTTCCTACATTAATAACGTAACCTCACAACTAAAAATGATAATTCACATTGTTCAGTTAAAATATTAAATTAATTTTCCAAACGTTTGCCATTGCCTTGGTCGAGTTTACAAACGAACAAACCATGAAAAGTGGTTTTAACGTAAAAGTTTTAGATTATGTCGTGCTAGCAATATCGGGGGGAAAAGATTGTTAAAAAATGATAAACTAAATGGTTCATGATACAGAAAAGTTTTTGCGGTTAGTTATTCAAAGTAGGGTGCCAAGGAAGACCAAAATGTTGCGAGATAGATGAAATAAAAACCTGGATTGGTTTAGCATCTTGGACTCTACAAATGCAAGATTATGGAAGATGAAATAACCGAAACCACTGAATTTAATTTTTTTTTCTTTCACTGCTAATAGTGACTGAAAGAGTAACAAAAGGGTGTGACGGAGGAGTAACCGAAGTGGATAAAGGTTAATGTTAACTATATTAACTTTCTTTACGTTAATATTGGGGACAGCTTTCAAAGGATATGCTAAAGACAAAATGAAACTACACCACACTTTGAGTCTTTCATTGATGGCCCCCCATGGTAAACAGTGCGTCCATTTTTGTCTTTTCACGGACTCCATCTATGAAAGACCAGAAAGGAAGGAACAGACCAAGAAAGAGAGGGACCGAAAGCACGCATAACATCATAAAATACAAAATATAGGGATCGCCCTCCAGGACCCTTCGTGGGAAGGTCCTTTCTCTTGGACTGATCTAGAGTAAGTGCTCAGGCATCACCTGTCTAGCATGGTTGAGCCCTATAACTAAACGACCAAGGAATGACCAAAGCTTTAATCTGGTCTTAGCCAAAAGGCCGAGAAGGGCATATTACAGGTAATTTCTTTCAATTGGTCCTGTTTTGCCTTGGCGCCCAGAAACAATTTGATAATAATAAACAAGGTGTTATTGTTGAAACGGCTGGTTCTTTCATGTTCCTGTGAGAAAGGTGCGAATAGCTCTACCCTAAAACTCTTAACAGCTAACCTGACAAATAAATACAAAATTTAAAAAAAATAACTTTATTACCTATTACCATAAAGAAAGAAAACAAAGTACTGAAAGGCTGTTCCAATACCTGCGAAATCACCAAATGAACTTCGCACATCATCCAACTCGATTCTTTCAAAATTTGGTGCATATTCAAATACATCGCTTTGAATGTTGCTCTGATCAACAACCTCTGCTTCTAAAGAAATATATGAAAAAGGACAAGTTCAGTTTTTCGTGGTACTGATAGGTAAATCAGCTGAGAGGATGCCAGTGGGACTAACCCCCATCTTACGGTTTCGTTTTGAGGAAAAGTAAGGCTCCAAAATATGCCTGCGATTGATCTGACGCCTTTTTGAAATATGAGTTTAAGGAATATCTTCATATACCCAGTTCTCACTAGCGAATTAAACAACACGTTTATCAGTTAATAACCGATACCTGGCTTCTACATAATACTTTGGTAGAATTATCATTGACAGAAAATATTCCGTAACTGATGGCAAGACCAAATAAGAAATTATTTATAATTTTAATGTAAGCAATACGTGTCTCTACATTCGTCCCAGTAAAGTGTCCCAAATATCTATTAAAATCGACTTAATGGCACCAACTTTCAAATATACATGTTTGGATAATAATTGACCGTCAACGTAAGAAACTCCTGGTATAACGTCATTAAAACTCTCTGTTTTATTCTCACTGTTTAAAATTAAATGTTAACAATTTAACTTTAAAAATCCGCTGCTTTTTAACTCTTGGGTTAATGCAATATTGCACCACTCTTTATCAGTGGCTTCCATTGCAATGCGAATTTGTACTGTTTGATAAATTGCTGACGAATCGCTGCACAACGTTTTATCTGCCAACACACTAAAAAACAATAGTTACATCAAAGAAAAGGATGCTGACATAATGCTGATTGCAAAATATGATAGCTAGTCACATTAGCTACAATGTTCAAGCACAAGACATCTACATTTTTGAGCTAGTAATTCTTTAATTTCGACACCTTGTCACTATTTCCGAAAGTTCCCACGTGCTCTTCTGCTTACTTGCTGGGTCCCAAAGAGGGGAACCAAGGTAATTGCTCCAGGAAGAGTACAAAGATTTTTCACTACGTTTATATAGGAGAGGAAATACAGGGAAATGCACTTCCGTCCCTTTGCTACTATATGGGTCAGGTAACATTCAGACCTTTTTCTATGGCAGTACTCATACTACCGTACCCAAAAGTTTTACTTAATTAAAGTAACATCATCACATTATTGACACAGAATGCAATAAAATCTAGTGTTTGATGGCTCTGAAAACTTCAAACCCTTCTGGGGACAAAACTAATTTCAGTGTAAATTGAAAACCGTTAACATGAAAAAGGTTCGCAGTATTCAGCCAGCCGACTGGAAGGCATTATTTATCGGCATGAGGCTTAGAGATCCAGACAAAAAAGAAACAAGGGAGTTGCAAAATGAACTTGAAATCGGAAAATAAACGGATATTTTCCAATCGCCCAGATGAACGACTACCAAAGGGAAAAAACCAGTTCTGCCGTACGCATGCAAAGTAATCGACTTTGACAAACTCTCACACCCCACGTTTGAAAACGAGATACTGAAAACAATCATTACTTCATTAAAGGCATCCATCCGAAAGTCAAATTTATTAAAGTCATTATATGACTGTATTAGCTAGAATCCTTGCAATTGGAAAAGAATATATCAGAGAGAAAACTACAGAAATTTATTTCTACACTAAGAAACAGTTGTGAAAAATTGTGCAAGGTGACAACCAAGTAGTGGTCAATTTTTAAAATTTGTTTTTTGGTTTTGAAGTCATTTTTCTCCAGTAACTGGGACACAGATAGTGCCCTTCCTGACGCCAACCAATGGCTTATTTCTTTTCTGAAATTCCCGCCCGGGGAATCGAATCCGGAACTCTTGGTTACGGTGTAGTTACACTAACCATCAAGCCACGGCTGCTTTAGTACTGAGAAGCTTAACCAATTGATAAAGGGGGTTTCTCTTGCAGGCCAGGAGGAAGGTATTGAAACAGAAGCCGGGTATTACAAAATAAAACATAAACCTAAAGGCCAAAGAAGCTTTAAACAAAACCAAGGGGCCGTAAACAAATTTTCCTCGACGTTAACTCAAAAAACCAGGATGTGTCTTGGATGCCAAAGAACTGAATATTTCGTTCAAAAATGTGGTGTATTTGTTTTTTGAAACCCAGACCATGATTTGCGGGATAAATACTGTCCAAAATATTTAAAAAGTCAATGTCAAGACCATCAAGGCCATGTGACCAGGTTCAAATGGAACATTTGAACCTACTCCAACCAACTAGAGTTTCGATTACATTATTTTTTAGCAAAAATTGTAAAAATGTCTGTAGATTGTCTGTTGTTATTTAGGGCTTTAGGAGGTTGAATTCTTTGAAACTTAAATTCAAATGCGTGAATTTAGCAAAATGACTGTATTTTTAAAAAATATATTGATCATGAACTTAAACATTATAGACTGAAGGTTTTTCAGTCTATAAGCGCGAGTTCAGTATTTTATTTATTGAATTTTATTGTTCGAGCGAGCGAAGCGAGCAAGAACACTATACTACAGCCGCAATTTTTTTGTTATTGTGTAACATAGTCTATTGTACACCCAATATATTGAATAGTATTAATACTGCAAGTTCCAGAGCATCAAAAGTGTTTAATATCTCTTAGTATTTGGAATTTTAGACACTTTTGATGCTCTGACAGTTTCATATGTACCCAACTTTGGCAGTGCAAAGCTGTTCTTTGGGTCAACTTGGCTATACCAAAGATACGAAGATACATGCCTATAAAAAAACTCTGAACTTCACTTAATAAATGGATGGGTACCCATTAGGTCTGCATTCAACTCAGTTTCATAATTGATCAACTTATTGTTCTATTACACAATGGAGCACGCGTACAGGGCACGCATTAAAGACCAGTCTATTATTACGTAAATTGTCTATACGGAAAAGATAAATCGTCCAAGAACATGGAAAATACATAGATGTAGAAGTGCGACAATACTTGCTCGCGCTTAAAAAGGATATTTTTTACCTACTTTTATATAATATAGATATGGGATACCAGATAACACCTTCAGAGAAAGGATGAGGGATCCAAAGGTGAACTAATTGGTAGAATAGTAATGTCATTGGTATGGAGGTAAAATTATTAAAAACAGATATTTTCCCTCTCTTTTATCTAAGGTTAGGTATGCTAGGGTATTATCAAAATACTATGTTAACGGTTTTGTTACATAACATTAACTGTCTCTTTCAAATCGGCAGTGAAGAAATGACATCTTTAATGATTATACCAGATGCTTCTGTTCAGTGTTTGACGAACATTTGGAGTATTTTGAACAATATCCGAAACTGCAATTGTCACAAAAGACGGACACTCTTTACTACTTAAGAAGAAAATTCCCTTAGCACTCAAAAAACGTTCAAGCAAGTCTCACACCACACTCTTGCAAAGAAAATAGCATACAAAATTTATCAGTTTGCAATCTATCAAAATGCGCAGATAAGAAAGTCGATACGCTTTTTCTTATAAGAATGGTGGGAATATTTTTTGTTTTGGCCTCTGTATTCTTAACCTTTTGACAAATATCAGTCTCATAAATTTTGAATGCATTCTTAGCGTGGCTATAGGTCATTGTGAGTAAGTGATTTTTTAGATCCTTTCCACGCCCCAAGAGCCATCTGCTTCTTCCTTTTGTAAATTGATCCATCTCCATAAACTGCAACGGCCGAGCAACGACTTATGACTATTAACGATCTCACTGAATATTTTGAAAGAAGGATGTTACTTTGTGGATGATTGAAGTCACAACATTCGACTGCACTTGGTTGTCTTCTTTTAAATCATCTCACATTACGTCATGTTTTGGTTTTGGACAATGCGTTTTACTTCAGTTCAGTTGTTGATAAGCAGCTGAACGTCTGTGACCTGAAACAATGAATGGAATCAAATTTCGAGCTGGGTTACACAAATGTTTGAATCTTGAGCAATAACCCGAGCTTGGGTATTCTTAGTTTCCGATCTATTTTCATCCTCGATATTTTCACTAAAGTACATTCTTATTCAAAAAAGCGTGTACATGTATTTATTTCAAAAAAATTGTATGAAGAAAATTGAATACTTTTAAATAGCCGTCTGATTGGTCACGGCAAGACCTCGAACGCCCCACGTCTGTACCACATCCGCTAGGTCAAATCCGATTTTAAGTTTGATTAAAAGAGTCTGTCCTAATACGATGCTGCTGGGTAGTTTTCAAACTTAGGAAGCAAATGACTGAGAAAACTCGGAAGACCATGTTAACCGGAGCAGTGCCCATATATCGTTGGGTACTCTTCAAAAACTGATTTTCTCGTAAGGAAATCAGCGAAAAAATCCTATGCCACCCTATTTATGTCTCGTTAAACTCCTCCTCGAGTATAAAATAGCAATTTCCTGTATCGGACTGCTAATGACATGTGAAATTTTCTAAGAACTTACTGGACCAAATTTTGTCGCTGTCAAATGTGTTTAGTCTTGATCTTTCAATGAAAGAGCAGCTTTCTATTGTATCCCTAATGTATCAAGCTTTTAGCTTTTTGAACTTTTCAAAGAATTCTGTGTGGTACACAACGAAATGGTTGAACAAGTAGCTGAATTTGTTATAAATGTAATTGAAAAATATAACGTTGGTAGCTTGTTACCCAAACCTACGTTGGCGTTTCTGTTATGTCTGGTGAATTTTAAGGAGTTAACGCTCAAGTGAAGGAAAGCCATACATAGGTTTTACTTTTTTTTACTGCTATGCTCAAAAAGTGAACCTGATACTGTCTAAAAGTGTACGCAAATTAAGCCCGTGCAAAAAAATGTTTAACTTTAATTGGGATTTAATCTTTCTTTTCTCATTCAATGAAAAGTTCCACTTTAGATTTGTGTGTGAAACGCAGGTTTCCTACAGTATCAACTGCTCGTTGGATTTCAAATGATCGCCTGGCCGGCAGTGTATACTCAAAGAACACTCATGGTGTACATTCAGTTAATTATGAAATAATTATGTCTAACCTTAATGGGGCTTTTTTGACGACAAAGTTCATAACCCCGAGTCAAGAAATGATGCCAGCATATATGCTGTCAGTGGTTATGCATCTTAAAATTAAAAGTATTGAGTTTGTGAATTACCCCTTAAAGTCTTTCAATACACTTCACCGAATGCTTTTTCTTCAAAATTCCGCAAACACAGGGGGTTTGACATCTCCCATTGCAACGTGTAAAAAGTGAAAAATACAATTTCAGCGTTAAGAAATGATGAGGTTTTTCTTCGAATCTGGCAACAATTGGCTCTTAATGCTGACGAGGACGAGCTTTCACTGAAGAGAAGAGCTTCTGAAGCAGCCACCGAAGAGTCCTGCAAGCGTGTGTTTTTTGAAATCATTGGTCAAAATCTCACAGAATCATCCACAAGATTTGGCTCATTGAAAGCGAATTTTCTTGTTGAGCTTCTTAACCCAGAAAAACTGGTTCTCTATTCTAAAGGTCTTCTAAGGGATGCTTTTCCCTTCCTCATTGCAGCTTATGGTTATCGATTCAACCATGCCAAATTAGAAACTGAACTGGGAGATTTTTACAACTCAAAATAAGTTTTTAACTTTTTCCCACGCGTGGTAATGCAAGCGTTACATACTACAAAACTCTTTAAAACAATGGTAGAGGTGACGAAACTTTGTGGGCTGATTTTGTCCAACTCAACAACAATGGCCTCAGTCTTGCATTCGCATTCGGCATTAAAGCGGATAAAAAGTGGCAGTTGAGCGGAGGTCGCTTATCATGTTTGTCTTTGTTGGGCATTGAAAGAAGCTTTCTGGAAAATCTGTGCCAGATGTACCAGATTCTGAAGTCAAATTATCTTTTATAAGTATGCGGCAATATCGCCATTAACATTGTGTTACTTTTGCTTTGACTGATTTGTCACTGTTTTTCGTGATTTCCCAAAATGTTCGGGTTAATTCTGCTATTCCTCAATTGAAATAGAGCCAAACATATGCAGAAACAAAAAACTTTAGTGTTAGGAAAATTTTCCTGGTACCAAAAAGGTACACAACGATCCCTCTGCCGTCAAATTTCCCTGCCAGTAAAGAAATTAACACTACGTCAATGGACTGTTCTGGTTGCTGTTTTCTTGCAAAATATTTTTTTTATTCAAAATATCCGACGATTTTGGCTGTTATCAAGTATACTTTTGCCATAATTGAATGCAGTAAGTAGTCAAAACACTTGACATAGGAAACTTTGATACTATGTCATCAGACATGCTTGGATGGTTCAAACATTAATAATTGCNGGGTCGCTTATCATGTATGTCTTTGTTGGGCATTGAAAGAAGCTTTCTGGAGAATCTGTGCCAGATGTACCAGATTCTGAAGTAAAATTATCTTTTATAAGTATGCGGCAATATCGCCATTAACATTGTGTTACTTTTGCTTTGACTGATTTGTCACTGTTTTTCGTGATTTCCCAAAATGTTCGGGTTAATTCTGCTATTCCTCAATTGAAATAGAGCCAAACATATGCAGAAACAAAAAACTTTAGTGTTAGGAAAATTTTCCTGGTACCAAAAAGGTACACAACGATCCCTCTGCCGTCAAATTTCCCTGCCAGTAAAGAAATTAACACTACGTCAATGGACTGTTCTGGTTGCTGTTTTCTTGCAAAATATTTTTTTTATTCAAAATATCCGACGATTTTGGCTGTTATCAAGTATACTTTTGCCATAATTGAATGCAGTAAGTAGTCAAAACACTTGACATAGGAAACTTTGATACTATGTCATCAGACATGCTTGGATGGTTCAAACATTAATAATTGCCCAAAACAAATCCTCGATGAAACAAATATTAGTTTGCTGCAACCAGGGGCACGTTTATCTCCTGACAACTTACTCAATATCCGGAGTTTGGTTATATGTACTTGAAACCTTGCTATGTGTCATTTCTCAAACGTAAATGACCATATTGCCCGCAGAACAAAATAATTTAGTAATAACGTTTGGCATTTAGATTTCCTTTTTATCTCCTGAGACACATTTCATACTTTGATATATGGAAAACAAAAATCTTTTCAAAAATTCGGGTATATTTCGCTGTAGGGATTTTAAGGAGCACTGTCAAAAAACTCGCTTTTGCACTAGCAGGAGATTAATCAACAATCAACAGGGTTTTTAGATTTTTTTTCGAACATCGGGAACATTATTAGGATCCTCTGCTTATCAATTTTAGGGAAAGTACAGTATGAAACCACTTACCGTAATTATTCTAATTTAACGCGGCGGTTAAAATAATTCTGTAAAATATATCATAAACCTTGAATAAATACAAGAAACCCCGAGAAAATCCGTTAAATACGGAAAAAATCCGATGTTAATGTAGAAAATTTCAAATTATCCTTTAAATTCGTATTGGACTGAAAAAAAAATCGTTAAATTTGTAATTCCGAATAAGTTATGAAGAATGATTAGCTCTCGGTTTTCCAGTCTTTATAAACAAAGGGAAGGCATAATTTCAACAAGTACGTCACACAAAGCTTTGACATATAAATACAAGCACTGCCCGGCAACAGCGTAAGTTGCAGTTAATATCAACTCAATAACCGTCTTTAAAGACAGTTTGTGATTTGATGAGGAGGGTAAAGGCGCACAGAGCAATGCCTATCTCTGGGGGAAAAGGGGGGAGCCCAAAGGCTTCATGTTACATGATCTATACATTTGCTGTAATAACTAGTTTCGAGCAATAGTACTGTAGTTGTGGATTTTTAATGGAGCTACAGAATTCCTGGGAAATGACTTTATAAAGCCCGTAACACCTGCCACCACCATTTGCAAGAAAAAGTACTTCTACTGTACCTAATCTGATGATTTATCAGATTCAACTAACGCAACTGCTCTGAGTCAAAAACACCGAAGGTTACGTTGTTAATCACGATATATGGGTATGAAATCAATACGTAGTTATATGTATGTGAAATTATTACACACAAAGTACAGATACGCATATAAAAGTACCACTTGTATGTGTTTAACTGTCTGTTTTCTCAATAGGGTTACATGAAAATGTTAAGACAGCAGAAAAAAACGTTTCAAAGAATAAATGTATTTGCAGATTGCATATTAGTATTTGACTAACATGGTAAAATTTAATATTAAAAAAAGGGCAATTCAAAATACCCATCGCATTGTCGGGCATTGATAGATCAACAATATACACCCTGTTCTCTAGCCATAAACTTTGCTAAACGAATATTTCAGAATATTTCATTTAAACCGTTTATATCTTTAGCATACTTTTCTGTTATGAGAAATGGTGCCAGTGAGTCAACAGGAGAGTATGTGTTATCATCTTTTTGTCATCTTTACAAATGACTTTGAATTCAAAACAGCCCTACACAAATATTATCAACTACGCGTGATGAGGGTAAACTGTGTTGCTATTTAAGTATTTACTTTGAGATTACGTTATTATCTATTCACTTACAAATCAACCTTCACCCCAAGCATATTTTGAGAATTTGAAATCTTGTTGAAAACAGATGTATTATGAAATATAACCAGGTAAAATTCAGAAGTAAATTAAAATTCATACATTTGATATTTCATGATGTAACTTTGTTTCGGCAACAGTTAAACTACACTTATTTTTACATTAATTTAGTAACTTTTATTAGAATTCTCTCTCTCTCTCTCTCTCTCTCTCTCTCTCTCTCTCTCTCTCTATATATATATATATATATATATATATATATATATATATATATATATATATATATATATATATATATATATATATATTTNTGTGTTTAACTGTCTGTTTTCTCAATAGGGTTACATGAAAATGTTAAGACAGCAGAAAAAAACGTTTCAAAGAATAAATGTATTTGCAGATTGCATATTAGTATTTGACTAACATGGTAAAATTTAATATTAAAAAAAGGGCAATTCAAAATACCCATCGCATTGTCGGGCATTGATAGATCAACAATATACACCCTGTTCTCTAGCCATAAACTTTGCTAAACGAATATTTCAGAATATTTCATTTAAACCGTTTATATCTTTAGCATACTTTTCTGTTATGAGAAATGGTGCCAGTGAGTCAACAGGAGAGTATGTGTTATCATCTTTTTGTCATCTTTACAAATGACTTTGAATTCAAAACAGCCCTACACAAATATTATCAACTACGCGTGATGAGGGTAAACTGTGTTGCTATTTAAGTATTTACTTTGAGATTACGTTATTATCTATTCACTTACAAATCAACCTTCACCCCAAGCATATTTTGAGAATTTGAAATCTTGTTGAAAACAGATGTATTATGAAATATAACCAGGTAAAATTCAGAAGTAAATTAAAATTCATACATTTGATATTTCATGATGTAACTTTGTTTCGGCAACAGTTAAACTACACTTATTTTTACATTAATTTAGTAACTTTTATTAGAATTCTCTCTCTCTCTCTCTCTCTCTCTCTCTCTCTCTCTCTCTCTCTATATATATATATATATATATATATATATATATATATATATATATATATATATATATATATATAATATATATACATATGGTATTTTATGAAGTTTAACTTTGAAAAAATGAACATCTCTCTTGCAGCAACACTTCACAAATGAACTTTAAATATTTACTTGTAATAAAATACTGTCCAGACTGGCACGTCTGGAAAATCTGCAATAACCAAGTTGCGCCGAAGGGCACTGTCTGAGCCAAGGGAAATGACGTCATAAACAATAAAAATAATAATTATTATTATTTTAAAAAAAATAATAAATGTCCTTTGGCATACATTACAACATGGCCCTCTGTGCTTATGCATTGTTATTTTTGTCACCAAACAGGGCAATAACAAATATCGAGCCTGAAATCAACCCTGCAATACTAGACTTAGTACAAATACTAAGCTTTCTTTATCTGTATTGTCAGTTCTCACATTTATTAGGTGTTTACAATGTTCCATTTTGCAATATATTACATAATTACAACACATAATACTTGGTGGATGGAAGAACGTAAGAAAGAAATCCCCAGAAACGTATTAAACTCTTTTGGCAATAACCCTATACATTTTTTCTTGTATGTAGTTGCATAGTCCTTTGATTGAGTAGCTAAAGTACATATATATATATATATCAGTGTGTATGTGTGTAGGTGGGTGTGGGTGTTTAACATTAAAACCAAAACAAGTCATTTCTTGTAAACTTTTTTTATGTACTAGTGAGTCACCACACATCAAGGCTAAAAGCCACTCGAGGATGAGGGTTAATGAAATGGATAGACCGACAGGTGGAAGATGATAAGTATTGTGAAAGGGACGAAAAATATAAATGAATTAATAAAATTTGATGACTTATAAGGAAGGCTTTGACAAGTGTTTATTGACATTTGATTTAAAGATCTCCATGTTGTAGCACTCCGGGAAGCAATCTTGTGGCAAAGTGTTCCACAGATTGTAGGTTCTTGGCAAAAAACTCTTTTCATGGAAATTCCGTTTGATGTTAGGCACATGGAGGAAGACGTAAATGTAAATGTAAATGTTTTAGCTTATTTTAAAGCCTTACTCGGTACGTGTTCAATATAAATAAATAAATTGTAATAAAATATGTCCAGCATTAGTAAAGGGTAACGTGAAACAGGGGTGTTGATATGATAATGACTGACAAGTTAAAAGATGATGATACTACTGGCCACAAACAAAACAAGTCAAGTCACGAAAATGAGTCCAAAAATTGGGAGCCGAAATAATCTACTTTCGTGTTCATTCCATCAGGGTATTTGATGAACAAGCAATCCACTTCCCATCCTTAAAAAGCCATTTTGTCTCTTCAAGTCGCAAGCAGTCTTGCAAAACAAAAATATTCCATCTCCTTCACAGTCACAACCGTTGTCGACAGTATTATATATTTTTTATGCTTGATAATGTAACTTGCTGCAGAGTTAAATATTATAATTGTGTTAGAATTAAATGTCAAACACCATGATAGGAACACAATTCAGTTTTTCCGTGTTTTTTTCTTGATTTTGGCGCGAACAAAAATAGTTGTGGAGCTTTGGTGCATGTTTTGTCTCGGTTGCTACAAAAGCATACAAACGCAGATGGTCATCTAAAAATTTTGCCAAGTTCAGTGATTTACGGCTAATCGTGCAGCAGTTGCTAAGCTCAACATTAAAAGGCTAATCTGTTGAGGATACGAAAGTTAAGAGTTAAAGGCTCTCATTTGAAAGAGAAAAGGGGTCCTTGCGCCGTGATTTCAACTGTGACCCGAACGAGCACGTTCCAAGAAACAAATTCAAAACAACTCATCAGGCTTAATCAAAGTTATCACACTAAATTAAGTGCTAAATCTTTCAACTCCTTACCTGAATTGGCTTTCACCAAGCTGACCAAGAACAAAACAGAAATAAGAACTTCTGTGCCCCTCATGCTTCCCTCGGTAACATCAAAATAACGTGTGCTCATTGACTGACAGAGCTTCTTCGTCTGAATCTTTCTGGTCATAACGGAAGTTAACATGAATAACTTCCGAATTTTTTCCCTTCAGCTTCCGATTTAGGAAGATCAAATTATCTTCCTAATTTTTTTGGGCATCTGACGTTAGTGGAGCATTCATTTCCGGACAAGTGGAAGGAGACAAAGCTCAACAAACTGCAAGTGGTACCACTCAAGTGCAGACCTTGTTTTCAAATGATTTAAACCAAATTAAAGTACAATATTTCTTTGTTGGTTGTTTTTGTTAGGTTTTTGTTTTTGGTAAAACAGACACGGAAATCCAGAACGCTGCGGGTTTCAATTTCAGCCAGTTATTTTGTTAAAAACGTACTACTTTCCCGTCGCCACTGTATAACCATAAATTTATGTGGCTCACTTGTCTTCTTCCATATATATTTGTATACTCTATGCATTAAGAACACGTAATAGAGACACTGAAATGAAGATTATTGAAGACACGACAGAAACTGCTCTTTGTTTTTTGTGAAATATTACTCATAGCACAATCGACATGAGATATTTAACCATATTGTACACCTTATTGAGTCTTGGTGTGCAAAACAGACTAAGCCAAAGAAAATTATGTACATTGTGTTGTGGGCAATATGTTATGTTTAGACAGACAAACCTGTAGCTACAAATCTCTTTAAAAAGGAATGCAAGGGTCTTACCTTTATTGATGCATAAAGCCTCCGTGCTGAATTTGTGAAGTACGACAATGCGGAGGCAATTTTCCAATGTCCTTCACCCATAGAGGAGAACGAACCAATTACATACTGCACTGTCACAATCGTATTCATCTGATGGAAAAACTTGTTTTTTCCTGTTTTTTCCCTGGTGGTTTTCCTTTTATTTAGGAAAATCAAATTAATTGCTATACTTGTAAAAGACAACCAGACATCGCGAAATTATCGCTACTGGTCACACCGCGACCTTGAAGTTTTTATTTCTTTGTCCACCTACACAAAATTATCTAGTAACGCTTAGTGATACATACAACCATACCATTCCTCAAAGTAACATCCCCAATACCGGAAAATATGAATGACCTTACCTAAGACCTTAGGTCCTCCAGTCCTGTGTAGGACATCGGTCAGCAAGACACCGCCATCCGGCTCGATCTTGAACAAAAATAAGAAACTGGAAAGAAAGGTGGACTCCTTCCATCAGCGGAATCTTAATTTTAGGCATCTCATGAAAAATATGAATGATGACCAAGCCTTTACCACCAATCTCTGTCCAGTTACCTTACCCAGCCACGCTAGAAAATAGAAAGGGCATCGAATTATGGATAAAACATTCTTTTTCAAGCTGTAAATTAAAGGCATGACATTATCAATGTCTGCAAACAAAGTCAGATTAACCCCTCAAAATCTTTCTTGAAGAATCAAAAACCCATAGCAGTGCATAAGCCAATACCTGCACGACACCACTGGAAAGTAGAATTCAAGTGAAAATTGGACCATTATGTCGCTCTCCAGATCATGGAGCCTGTGCCTACAGGAACCCCAACCACGCATGATAACAGTGCACAAAACGGAAAGAACGGCACAAAGAAAAGTGGTTGCAAAACCTCAACTCTGCCATTAAATGGTATACCCATCACATAGAAGCACCACTGGTCATGGTAAGTGTGCTCCCAGCAAACCAAAGAAAATTACACTCGATGTTATAAGGTCCACATGGCATTTAAGTGACAGGCCTTTTTCATTTTGTGATGAGGATGTCAAAAATATATTTTAATAAATACTTTTTTCTCTTTAAGCAATATTCTTGACTATACATTTTGCTATTAAAAGATATAAATCTGGTCCTTACAGAAAGTATTTTTTGTAATCTCTAAACCATTACCTCACAAAACAATCGGGCAAATTTCTTTTTACACGTGATAACCAATAAAACAGCGTGTAAAATTAATACTGTATGACATGTTTTCTGGTGCTCTTGTCATGCATTACAAATTACGAATTGTTACTGTGATGGAGATGACATTAACAAAGTCGAAAACTGTACTTTCCTCTATGAATCCCTCTACTGAAAAACTAATGAAAGGCGGGATTGTCTTTGAACACACTTGACCGCACTTCCTGGGCCATAAGCTGGAAAAATCACAATCATTTTTTATTTTCTCTATTTTATTCCTGTATTAAAATTTTTATTTTCTATATCAAATTTTTCTTTTTTTGTTAAAATTTAATTTTTCAGTTTCTGATTAACTTGATATTTTTATTTTTTGTTGTTGAAACATTTGTTTTACCACATTATTAAAAACATTTAACATGAGGGTGTAAGCGCAATATTGATTTGATATTTAAGTGTTTTTATAAATAAATGGTTTGAAGATTTAGTTATGTGAAATGAAAACAATTATCTTATATTTCTTGTCTTGTACGTAATCTGTCCTCAGACAGGTTTAGCGCCATACACGTCATCCATCTCTATCCTCGGCTCTCCACTTGATATCTGAATATTTTTCCATTCTTCCACAAAGTAATTCTTTTCCTTCCTCTGCCTCGTTTTCCAGGCAACCGTCCTTCAATGATATCTCTTAACATACTCTGGTGTCTCAGAACGTGTACGATCCATTTCCTTTGGCGATTTCGTATAGTTGTTATTAGCATTCTGCTCTCCTCAACTTGTTGTAAAACTTCTTGATTTGTCATTCTTTCTGCCCAACTGATCTTCTGCATTCTCCTCCAGAACCACATTTCTGCACTTTCCACCCTTTTGATATCTTCCTTCTTTAACACCCACGACTCTGATCCATACAGCAGGACACTCCACACCAATGTCTTAATCATTCTCTTTTTAATGTTCAGATTAAATTTTCTTGTTAGTAGTTCTCGCCTCTAATTGAATGCAGCCTTTGCCAGAGTTATTCGTGACTTTATTTCTCTGCTGCAATAACCATCGCTTGTTCGACATCGATAGGTTCCCCGTTCATTTTAATTTTAACATTACCTTCCCCTCTATTTTTTTTTGTTTGGACTAGCTGTCCGCCAACCTTAACTCCTTCTTGACAGTTCTCTAACGTTCTTCATACCATTTCTTCAGCAAATATGTTAAAAAGGGAATGTGACATTAGGCAACCTTGGCGTACTCCTCTACCAATTTCAGCTGGCTCTGACTCTCCATCTTTTGTTCTTACTGTTGCTGTCTGATGCATGTATAGGTTTTGTATAAGTCTTCTATCCCTCCAGTCCACGCCAGCATTTTTGAGCATCTCCATTAGGTTTTTCCAATCCACCTCGAAGGCTTTCTCATAATCTACAAACAATACATATAGTTCTTGATCGTGTTCTATACTACATTCCGCCAGAGTTCTCAACACAGCTATTGCTTCTCTTGCTCCCCGTTCTTTTGTAAAACCAAACTGGTCCTGTCCAATTACATCCTTCATTTTGTTTTCAGATCTCTTGTTCAGTATTTTAAGTAATATCTTTGAAGCATGTGTTATCAAGCTAATCGTTCTGTGGTCTTCACATTTCTTAGCTGCTGATTTCTTTTCTATTGGTACCATAACTATTTTCAAAAAGTCTTGCGGCCATGTCCCTTCTACGTAGATCTGTTGACACAATAGTACTACTTCATCCAATGCAGTACTTTTTAACATCTTCAACATTTCTGCTGGGATATTGTCTATTCCCTCTGCTTTACTAACTTTTCGTTCTTTGATCGCTTTAAGAACTTCGCTTCTCATTATGTCCGGCCCAATGTCATCCTGGTTACTAACTTCGAACTCTGGTTCTGAGGGTAGTTCTGTTGGTCTTCCATCTTTATTATACAGCATTTCAACATACTCTTTCCACCTATTTCTATGTCGACTGGATCTTTTAACATTTCTTCATCTTTACTTTCTATCCCTCGCTGTAACTTGCTACTTCTCTTACTGAATGTTATTTCCTTGACTTTCTTGTAGACTTGATCAGCTCTTCCCATCTCAACAAGCCTCTCAATTTCTCTGCACTCCTCTTTCCACCGTTTTTCTCTTGCCCTGTCTGTTTTTCTCCTCAGGTCATTGTTCAGCTCTCGGTATTTCCTTCTTCCCTCTTCTGTGTTGACATTCTTCAAATCTTTCCGCTCATCCATAGCTTTTATCATTTCTTCTGTCACACAAGGTTTTTTAATTCTCTTCGATTGTGTCTTGCCAATAGCGTTTTCAGCTCCTTTGTTCATTGCGTTCCTTAGTCTCATCCACCTTTCGTTCACGGATGTTACAATGTCACTATTTCTCCCAAGTTCGTTATTGGTTTCATTGATAAACTCCTCTCCTTTTTCAATGTTGAGCAGTTCTCTGTTCCATTTTAGGAATGGTTTTGCTTTGGCTACCTTTTTGAGTTTGAGGTTTACTTTCATCAAAACAAGACAATGGTCAGAATATACATCTGCTCCTGGATAAGAGCATGAATTCTTTACACTGGTTTTATATCGCTTCCCAACAATAATGTAGTCGAGTTGCATCCTTCGTATATCTCCAGGTGCCTTCCATGTGTACTGCCTTCTCTCGTGGTTTTTAAATANACGGATGTTACAATGTCACTATTTCTCCCAAGTTCGTTATTGGTTTCATTGATAAACTCCTCTCCTTTTTCAATGTTGAGCAGTTCTCTGTTCCATTTTAGGAATGGTTTTGCTTTGGCTACCTTTTTGAGTTTGAGGTTTACTTTCATCAAAACAAGACAATGGTCAGAATATACATCTGCTCCTGGATAAGAGCATGAATTCTTTACACTGGTTTTATATCGCTTCCCAACAATAATGTAGTCCAGTTGCATCCTTCGTATGTCTCCAGGTGCCTTCCATGTGTACTGCCTTCTCTCGTGGTTTTTAAATAATGTATTTGTAATGCAAAAGTTGTTTCTTACACAAAAATCAATTAACATCTCTCCCCTGATGTTCCTTCTTCCCAGCCCATACTTTCCAGTCACATTCAATACCTTCTCATCTCCAACAACAGCATTCATATCACACGTTATTACTATGTAATCTTTGCTCTTACAATGTGATATTTTTTCTTCGATTTTGCTATACAAGTCGTCTACTTCCTCATCTACATGAGTACATGTTGCCATGTACACCAGAAAAATTACAATGTCTACTGGCTTTCCCTTCAATCTTACCACCATCAGTCTGTCGCTACAACAGTCAACCTCAAATACAGCTTGACTAGTCTGTTTGTCAAGCTTATATTACGGGGTGTAAATGCAAAATTGATTTGATATTTAATTTTTTATAAATTGTTTAAAAGATAGCAGAATGAATTGAGACTGAAAATGTGATAAACAAATTAAAACCAGTATGAAATCTAATAGAACTTTCTGGTGGAGGCTTCATAGGGTAGCAGATCTGGCTCCGTCAACCACTTTAACTCCCTGATTTGAAAATTTGTACCACCTCACTAAGTTGTTCTGCTGTGCTACTGCGTCCCCCACAACGCCAACGTTAAACAGTTGCTACCATGAAGAGCACATTGATGATGCTTTTTCAATTTTTTATTGAAATATTTTCTGTCATTGATACCGTTTGCGGTTGGTGCTTTTTCACGGTGATATTCACTGGACAGAGGGCAGGGAAAACAATAGACTTTCAAAGTCTGGCTTAATCCTGTTAGCCAGCTGTAATTTGTGCCAATTAGTAATAATTTAAGCGATAAAGCGGAAGATTGGTAACTCACAGTCTGGCCTCTCTGGTCCAGGACGTTTAGCTTCCACATTTTTTTCCTGAGTTAACCGGGAAAATGGGTGAATTTATAGACAACTAACGCGTTCATAATTGATTTCGACAACAGCAATAGCCTCAGACCAGCAAACTTATTCTTCTCAATGCAGATACAGAAACTGAAACTGGCAACTAACTTTGAGCATTCAAACCAAACTGCGATTTTTCTGTGCGCCATGAAAATTAGAACAACTCATCACCTGTGTGTAATTTCGCAGTATCCATTGCAAGCAAACTTTTTTTTCCTGTTTAAAAAAACACCATGGGAGTTTCTTAAAAATTATCCAGTCTGCCATGGTACCTATTTAACATCACACAAGTTGTCATTATTGCCTCCCTGGATCCCTCAACTACTATTCCCAGTGGATATTTCGTTTTGGGGGCCTTCTTCGAATTCTCAAAAATGATAATTGGCAGAAATTTAAAAAGCCTTATATTGATCCTCTTGCTTCTAAACTCCTGTAGTTAATACAGCAGTAAATCTTAACTTTTCTTGCCTGGTTATTGCAACTTTTACAGATTGAATTACGCTGAAATCGCCGATCTATTGGTATTATTTGCCTTACCCTTGTAATCCGACAGTAACTTTGACTATTTCTGTTTAGGATTCGAGTTATCCAACCGTTTAATACCTTGTACATTTCTTTTGGATCAGGATAGATATTTGAAAAAAGTGCTATTGGCTTTCTTGGAATCATTTTTCCTGAAACGGGCTGACGTATTCCTCTCTCTTTTTTGACATAGTCTACAAGAGCGCTTTCAAGGAGTGGAAACCTTGCTTACCTAAGCCTTATTCGTCTTTCAGACCAAGACTTTTAACACTTTGTTTGGCAAAGTTTTTCTATCGCTGTACTTTAGTTTTTCCATCATCGAATTTTTTCTATCTAAAGAACAAATTTTAGATGTTGCTGAAATTCTTTTCATCTCGTATTTTCAATATTGCCTTCTTGAAGCTTTTAAAATGGGTAGCTTTTCCAAACTTACACTTTATTACAATTTTTACTGTGGGCTCGAATGTTTAAATATCTCCTCCGATAATCGAAGGCCATAACATTCGAATAATATTCGTTTAACCCGTATTTGCCCAAGTTACAAACCACAATTCATTTATAGCCAGTTTATAACTTTAGCTGATATATGAACCATGACATACCTGTTTTGGAAAGAATTATTTTATTATTCAAGCTATTTGCAAAAATAGGTGCGTCAGTCTAAACTGACGCTGGGCACGTATGGGTACAGGTTTTTTCCCTGTACCTTACTACTCACTGGGGCAATTCTTTTTTGTTTGGCTAATCATACTATATTGTAACTGCTTGTTTGTTGTGGGGACATTGTTAAATATGTAAAATTAGGCAATAAAGTCTCCTTGAACAACGAAATTGTGTAAAGTCTTTCACAATTGCCCCACTTGTGCAACTATTGGTGTGATCATTTTGTTTATCCTCCTTTTAAGCCAGCTTATGATTGGAAGAAATTACTTTAAGGAAAAAGCAATCAACTACCAATTAGCAAAGGAGCAGCACCAGATTGTTGTTGAAAAGCATGGCTCAGAATTCGTGTTTAGAGTAGGTTAACTGTCTGTTGATATATCAAAATGGCTACTGATAGAAATATTGCGAAATTTAAAAAAAAACGAAAATGAATGTTGATGAAGCACTGAGTTTTCTGAAAAATTTACCCGATAAGTTTTCTTCTGATGATGAGGGAGGTGTGGAAGATCAACAGAAATCCATGGACTTGTTTATAGAACCATCAATCAATCCATTCAGCCCCGAAAGTGATGTTGATTCTGGAGACGAGGAAAATTTTACTCTGAACAACTTGACCATAAACCAACTACTGTCATCTACTGTACTTGAAATTAGCACAGGAAAAGGAAAAGTTGTTTACGGAGAAGAAATTGATGAACAGAGCACAGCCGATTCTGAGATTGAGCCAGCACCACAGAAAAAGGCAAGAAAGCAAAAAGTGAAGCCCTACCAACCAGCATGGAAGATAGATGACCTCCCTCCGAACCATAATAAGAACACCCCATGGGCATTGTTGCCACATTTGCTAGATACAACGGATTCTCCTGCAGCCCTGTTTGATAGGTTTTTCACTGAGGATGTCCTGCTTGCAATCTGTCAGGAAAGCAACAAGTATGCAATTTCAATGGCTCATTCACTGCAAGTAGACATTGATGATTTGACAGCATTAATTGGGATTCTGTTAATTAGTGGCTATGTTCAGTTGCCAAGAAGACGTATGTTTTGGTCTGCTTTCGAGGACTGTCATAATGTCATAGTTTCCAAGTCAATGACAAGAAATCGATTTGAGGACATTTTGAGATTCTTGCATGTAGCTTTGGACATGCAGGGTAAGTTTGCCAAGGTACGCCCACTACTTGATGCTGTTAACAAGCAGTGTTTAGAAAACTTTCTTCCAGAGCAGACAATTTCCATTGATTAGTCTATGGTTCCATATTTCGGCAAGCATGGTGCTAAGCAATATATTCATGAAAAACCAATTAAATTCGGTTATAAGATGTGGGTTGCAGCTACTCCTGGGGGATAAGCAATACAGTTTTACCCTTATCAAGGCGCTGGTACGACAGACCACTCACTTGGACTGGGTGGGTCAGTTGTTAGCAATTTGACAGCATGCTTACCACGTCACGACGAATCCAAGTATCACATTGGTTTTGACAATTTCTTCACTGGCCTTTCTTTGCTCCATCATTTGTCAGAGAATGGATTTGCAGGCACAGGTATTATACGAAACAACCGATGCATGAAAGCGCCCTTGACAGACGTGAAGGAAATGGAGAAAGTGCAACGTGGATCTTTTGATGTTGCTCTTGATACCAGGTCTGACATTGCTGTTTCGTGTTGGAAAGACAACAAAGTTGTAACTGTGGCATCAACATTTGTTGGAGCTAAGCCACTCGCGAAAGCCACAAGATATAATCGCACCGAGCATCGCAAAACAAATCGATCAGCCTTTGATGATTCGACATTATAATAAAGGCATGGGCGGCGTTGATCATCTTGTTTAAAACCTGATGTGCTACATGATCAATATACGCAGCAAAAAGTGGTGGTGGCCAATGTTCCGATTTTGTGTGGATATTGCTGTCAACAATGCCTTCCAGCTACATAAAGTGCAGGTTCATACTCCAGGTCAAACTACTCTTGATCTGCTCGGATTTAGACGTGCAGTAGCTGCAACACTCCTCTCGTCATCTTCACGCACGGAACCTGCAAAGCGCTTTCCACTGCCTCGACAAGCGCGTAAGGTGCAAGACGACATAAGATCTGATCGAAAAGACCACTGGATGATCAAAGGAACACAGCGAAGATGTGCTCTCAAGGATGGCACAACAGTGTACTATTGTGAAAAGTGTAATGTAGGACTCCATCCAGATTGCCATAAGTTTTTTTATATGTAGTACATAAGCAAGTTTTGCTTAGATGTCAGACTAATTATTTGTTTGCTGCATATTTGCCTTCTTTATTAGTGAAAAAAACTTTATATTACCGATGAAAAGTATGCTCATTACTTTTAGTTTTTGCCTTGAAAAGTGTTCTCATACATAATAAGTACGTATAAATTGCATTGACATGGAAATAAGTTCAAAATTGAATGGAAAGTTAACTAACCCATATTAAAAAACTTGTACCCATACATGCCCAGCGTCAGTTTAAACTGACGGTAGTGCAATGGCTCATATGTACAATACCAGACTACATTAGAGTCAATCAAATGCTCCTTGGAACTATGAAAGAATGTGTCTAAATGAATATAATGTCCAAATGTGTTAGTGTTCAGCAAATTTTGGGCAATTTAAACCTCACAAAATGGAAAATGGCATTTTCTTATAATTGAGAGGAACAATCGGCCGCCGAGCAGGTCCCGTCTACACAATGAGCTAGTTAGTGCATACACCGTGCTAGAAAACTCCTAGAGAGCCCTTTGGGACAGTAACATTGCAGATATAGTTTTCTACTCTTCAGAATTTTCTGTTTGGTCTAGCGTCAGTTTAAACTGACGCTGGGGAAATATGGGTTAATAAAATTCGAGTGTTTATGCTTCTTTTCACATTTATTTTCTTTTTATTAAAATTGGTACTACAGTGTAACATGTAAATGGATGGAGCCAGTGACTGGTGGCAATGGATTTTGTGTTACACACACATAATCAGGCAATTACATCTGAAAGCAATAAAACACCACTTCAATATTGCAATCCGCTATAAATTGCTATTTTCGCTTTTTTCCGCTATAAAATGGTAATTTTGCTTTTTCTTGCTAGAATATGCTATTTTTCGCAAATTCTACATTTTAGTCCAATGATTTTTCAAACATCAACCTTACATCCAGTTCGTTATGTACCAAGTTATGAAATCAACCCAATTCACATGGTCATATATCAAATGAGCCGAATATTTTATTAAAGGACCGTCAACAGATAAAAACAACTTCACGTGCAAGCTGTCTGTTGACACTGAATTGCTTCAGTAGTTCCGTTGGGTACTTGCTGTCCTATATTAATGCAAGCATGTGGTGCCCTTTCAAAAACTCGATCGCCACCTGCACGTACTCTAATACTGTGTAAAGTTTGAAATCTCTTTGGTATTAATTTGTAAAGTCAAACATCTGGACACGGACGAAACGGCAAAATGGGCCGGGAAAAAATCAGTGCGAAGCAGCGAGTCAGAGAGTACACGTAGGGCCTGCTCCATGAGGATGGTGGCGCTTGTTCTATATGCTCCCTTTCACTTGACTGCAAAACGTTTACGACCTACAGTCTTATTCTTTTGAAGAAACATCTGGAAATGGAACGCAAGTATAAGGACATAAAGTACAAGGTGGAGGGCTCACCAATTGTCTCTGAGCCTCCTGCAAAGAAATCAAAACAGGTTAGTGGCACAAAATGTTAAATGGGATCTGGTGTAATTACAATGTATCCTAGACTTGAGTCATTTTTTCAGGTTTCAGTCCGATGAGTCAAAGAAACCTGTCGTTTCGCAGTGTAAGCACATTTATGGCAGAGCACTTGAATGAATGAAAAAGGAAATACACCATGTACATGAACTGATAAATTGGCCATGGTACATCTATTCTACAGCATCAACATAACGACTTACTCCAATGGGAACAAACACTTCTTACGAATCGTAGCGTATAGTCGTACGCACATCCACATCCTTGTGATTACAATACGTAGAAAAGGCGGCTAACTCTATTAATGGACTATTATGTTAACTTCGCAAAATGCACTTTCAGTTACAATTTTTAACAAACTTACTTGTTTGTAAGTTACTTGAATTGATTCACGTGTGTGTGAAAAGCTTAAATCCGGACATATCTTACTTATTCTTTCCTGATGTAGATCACAATGGGGACCTGCATGAAGAAATGCAATGAAGCAACTGCTGCACGTCACTTGTCAAGGCGTTTACTGCCGCAAATATCCCTTTAGAAAAAGTGGACTGTGAGCCCCTACGTGCCTTCTTTTAAAAGCATGTTCGGAATGGCCGGGATATTCCGAAGGCTAATACGCTGCGCGAAGAGTATGTTCAAAAAGTGTACCAAGATCATCACAAAGAGCTTCAGGATCTACTAAGGGGTAACCCAGTTACTCTATGCATCGATGAAACTGCAGATGTTGAGCAAAGGTATGTTCTGAATGTTTTAGTCAAAGCGTCAGATGCAACAAAGTCAGATAAGTTCTATCTCATTAACAAAATTTTTTTAGAAAGGATTGGCAACTCT
>RDPX01000267.1:130207-154318 GCA_003991215.1 Morbakka virulenta
AAAAAAAAAAGCGCGTGCTTTCATCTCTGATAGCACATCCTATATGTTGAAGGCCTACCGTGACGTGCTTTCAACATTGTATCCAAGTACTCAGCACATCACTTGTTGGGCCCACATTGTGCCTTTGCAATAGTTTCCCAAGGTAGATAGCCTCGTATCACGTATGAAGAAGCTGTTGTGTAAGTCTCCGGGGCGAAAGCTGAGGTATATGAAGTTCCTGCTGGAGAAGGAAGTGAAGGACCCCGCACTTTGTCCTGAACCAGTGGTGACCAGATGGGGAACTTGGTTGAATGGCTGCATATACCACGCGTAGCAAGTGTGTCTCTGTGAACAGTTTGTTGAAAGAGAATTGGATGTTTCAACGACCAGGATGTTGACGTCACTTTGGGAATCGCTCACTGATCCTCAGGTTTGAACGGATGTTCAATTCATCGCTGCTCAAGCAAACAAGTTCAGACACACTTTGTTCACTCTGGAGAAATCGGACCTTCTCTCATCCGGAACCTACTATACAGTGAGTGACTTCTTAACTTACCTACGATTGCAGGCTGATATGTGCACAGCCTAAGAAGGTCGCTCTAAAGCTGACTTCGCTGCCGCAGCAAGCAAACTTGTTTTGTACGTAGAGGTTGGCAAGCACCCACCAGTACCGTTTTTACGGGCTGTTCGTGTTCTAAATTCAATGAAAGCACAGTGTCTGGTGCTGTCCATGGAGACACTAGCTCAGAGTGGTGTAAACGTTGACAGCATTGGCACTGAAACAGTCAAAGCAGAAATCGAGGTGTACAAGGATGTTCTCTCGTTCGACCAAGTCTGCAAAAAAGACGTCGTCCAGCTTTGGAGAGGCATGACAGATACACAGCCCAAACTCTCAAAGCATGCTGTCACAGCTCTCCTCTTCCCATCAAACAGCTCAGCAGTGGAGCATTCATTTTCCACATATACTTCCCCGCTCTCCTCAAACAGACGTAGAATGAAAGAGAAAACGATGAAGCAACTAAATGCTCTCTATATTAATCAACAGTGATAGACCACGTGTACATGAACGTCCTTATGATTCAAACGACTTCTGCCCGAGTGACTGCGTTGGCCTCAAGTCTCTTAAATAAAAGTAGAAACGAGCCGTTCAGCTTTCATATTCCTTAAGAACTTGACAATTTTCAACCCGCTATTAAATGCTATTTTCGCGACATAGCATGCTGAACAGTCTGAACAGTACCTGAGCCATGAGCTGGAAAATATCACACTCGTTTTTTCAAATTTTCTATCTTATTTTTTTTCTATATTAAACTTTATACTTTTTATATAAAATTTTTAATTTTTTGTTAAAATTTAATTTTTTCTTTTCCAAGCTAATCTTAATATATTTTTTTTAAAAAAAAGTGTGATTTACAACCGCTTAAAAAAGCATTTAAGACGAGGGTATAAATCCAAAATTAATTTGATATTTAAGTGATTTTTAATAAATTGTTTAAGGAATAGTTACCTAGTGATTTTTTCATCTTATGTTTGATGACTTGTTAAACAAGCCATAAGGAAGTTAATCATGATGAGAATTCGTCATTACTGCAGACTATCATTTGTGGTTTCCTTATAATATTACAGACAGGAAAATGAATGATATTTTACAGTTTAACACAGCAATTACTTTTTAGTTTTTATCAGCTAATAAAAGCACATTGCGATGATATCGTGACATATAGATGACAAATAGTCTTCATTTGAGTACGATAATGTGTAGATTATTAACATTGGGTACAAAAAAGCATTGCATTAGTACCCCTAAAAATAAATATGAATTTGATCGTAATATTATTTTAAGTGAGAACAGTTACCTTATGATTTTCTCATCTTACTTTTCATTATGATTTTTTTTATCTCATGGTTCCTTGTGATCTAGAGCACAGAGCTCTAGGCACTGATGAAGCATTTGATTGGAAAATTACTTGTTTGTCTGCGTAGAAAATAAAGAAGTAATTTGACATTTTAATACTCATCCGAAGGGATGAAGAGCTCGTAAAATGCTCAGACAGCCCTGCGGCAGGGAAGATTTTATAAAACCATGAAAGAGCTTTTTGAAAGCAAAGGATCTGTCTTACCCATTTTTATGTTAAGGTAGATTTCTCATATTTGATTTATAAGATGGATTCATTATACAAATTGATATATTGTCCCCTTTTTGTTGTATAGCACCTTTAAATAATTCATGTTTTAAAGCTTAATACAGCAATCATTTTGTAGGTTAATCATGTAATAAAAGCAGCTTATTATTTGATGTTATTTCATCAGAGACTTACTTTGATTTATTAATAAGATGACCTTCTTATATTTGTCTCTCACAACATAAACCATAAAACAATAAATATGTCATGCTATGTAAGTTATTATTGTTTGTTAAATAAGAGTGATTTAATATTTTGTATAGAAAAGTATAAGTCTACCTAACCTTGCTTTCGTATACGAGGTTATGCAAAATATCGATTTTCATAGTAATTAATATATTCAACAGCAATTTTATACCCTTGTGCAAAACCAAAATTAGTGCACACATACATTCTATAATTCTCACTTACACTTTGATTATGAGAACAATAACATTTAAAAAATTTTTTTAATTATCATTTTCAGACTAAATTATTTTTTTATTACAGAAATCACATACGATTTTACCTTTGTCTATTAAACATTGATGTATAACATCATTACAATTCATTATTAATATATAATTATACTAAATATCTCTTTAATAGTTAGAATATTAAATGTTTCATAAAGAGCCTAAATTGTGAGCTGATAGGGATGATCGCTTAAAACAACTAGGTGCTTTTTATTCAGATATAACATAACAATATTCTCTGCCTTTTTAATATTTGTTGTAAAATCTTCCATATCCATGATGATGTGCACTATGTAAATAAAAACACTGTATCTTACCCAATAATTTTATTAAAAGATGACTGCAACACGTATCATCTGGTCCTATTAAACCGACTTCACCATTATACTCTTCTCCCTCATTGAATGTTATTAATTCAGCTTGTATACAGCTTGTATGCTAAATATCGATAAATCATTATTGATTTCAGAGTGATTTTAGAGTCAGATATTTCAGGTCAGGATATAAATCCCTAACAAAATAAAATGTATTTTTCATATATTTTAAAGAAATATTGGAATTAATTGACATTTATAATATTATTATATATAATTTTTAGTGCAAGGTATCGGATCATGGTCAATCTTATCCCAATGATTACAAAGCACATGATGATGTAGTTTAATATTCTGATCTAAAATAACTTTTTCCTTCTAAAGAGGGAGCATAACTTCACAATAATGAACATCTGGTTCCAAATCATCCAAGAAGACATTGGATATGGAAAAGCTCTGGAGACATAACTCGAAACCAAATAGATTTTATCCTAATGCAAAATCGATTTCGTTATTCAATAACATCATACAAATCAATGCCTGGCGCAGATTGTGGCAGGGACCATGTCCCAGTAATTGGTACCATGCGTCTCAAACTAAAATGTTTGAAGAAGACACAACATAAACCAAAGCTTCAAATCAACCTGTTGGAAAATAAAACAATCACAAAGAAATACAGCATCAATGTCAAAAACAAATTCAACGCACTAGAGCAACTAACCCCAGTAGAGGAAAAATGAAAGTTGATGAAAGAATGTATTATAGAATCAGCAAAAGAACACATCCCTGTAATAAAAGAAAGGAAGACAAAAAATAAATAACCCCAGAAATCCTAGGCTTGATGAATGAGAGAAGAAAAACAAAAAGAGACGAAACACAAAGAACTACACAAGCAGATAAAAAAGAGGTGTAACAAAGCAAAAGAAAACTGGATCAATAAGCAATGCGAGGAAACAGAGGGCAACAGCAGGATAGACAGTAAAACGATACATCAAAAATAAAAGAGGTAACCGGAAAAAGATATCAGCAAAAATAGGGTGCCTTTGTTTAAAAAATGGAAGTATTCTGATGGAAAAAAGGACATCTTCAACAGGTGGTCTGAATACATTACTGAACTGTATCGTGATAATAGAGGTCCAACACACAAAATCATTAATGAGGAAGATGGTTCTCATATCTTAGAGGACGAATTTACAGCTGCTCTCAAAAAAAAGGACAAGGTAGCAGAACCGGATGATATTACATCAGAAATGATAATAGCGCTTAAAGAATTTGGAATCAAAGAAGTAACAAAGCTCCTCAACACTATCTATGATACTGGTGAAATTCCGGTAGATATGAAAAAGTCGATATACAGAGCGCTCCACAAAAAAGCAGTCACAGTTGAGTGTGATCAACACCGAACGGTAAGTCTTATGAGCCATCTCACAAAAGTTATGCTTCTTGTGTTGATGAAAAGAGTGAGAAATAAAATTCTACTTTAGATATCTGAAAGCCAATTTGGTTTTATGAGAGATAAAGGTACTAGAAATGCCATCTTTGTCCTGAGGACCCTCACAGAAAGAGCTACAGAAGTACAGAAAGACGTGTATCTCTGTTTTATCGACTACTCCAAAGCATTTGACTAAATGAGACATCCAGATCTGTTTGACATATTACAAGGACTTCAATGTGATGAAAAAGATCTACGAGTGTTGAGAAACTTATACTGGAAACAAGAGGCTACAATAAGAGTCGCAATGACTACAGTGAATATAGCCCGATCTGTAGAGGAGTGAGACAGAGCTGCGTTTTTTCCTCAGACCTTTTCAATATTTTTAGCGAAACAATTTTTAGAAGCATAGAAATTCACGAAGGTGTCAAAGTTGGGAGCCAAAATATCAACAACAACTTAAGATATGCAGAAGACACAGTCTTAATAGCTGACTCTGAACAAAAGCTACAAGAGATCCTTACAGGCACAAACTAAAGCGAAAACAAAAGACTCCAACTTAATGCAAAGAAGACCGAGTGCATGGTAATATCAAAGTGACCAACAAGACCAGAATGTAATATTTCATGTAAAGGGCAAAAGACACATCAAGTCGACACCTTTACGTACCTGGGCTTCATCATAACATCAGACGGCAGATACAACAAGAAAATAAAAAGAAGAGAATAGCCCTTTCTGACAGCATTTTTACCAAAATGAAATCCATATTCACCAAGAGAAATATAAGACTCAGCACTAAAATTAACACAATGAAAGCCTATGTATGGTCTATTCTGCTATATATATGTGAATGCTGGTGGATAACAAAAGACCTTGAAAGAAGACTTAAAGCAGTATAAATGTGGTACATCAGGAGAATTATGAGGATATCATGGACTGAAAAGAAGACAAATAATGAAGTTATGGAAATAGCCGGATACTAAAGATCATTAATGACAACTATCAGAAAAAGACAACTTAAAGTCTTTGGTCATATTGTCGGAGTCAGCGGTCTAGAAAAACATATTCTGTGTGACAAAATCAGCGGAGTGAAAAGCAGACGAAGACAGAGGACTAAATACACTGACAGTCTAAACATCTACGCCACCAAGAAAGAACTCTCGAACAATGATCTCATCAGAAGAACTGGCAACAGACTGGAATGAAGAGCCATAATCCCCGATGTCTGTAGCAGACCTGGCATCTGAAGAAGAAGAAGAAGAAGATATCGGTGAAGTTCCCACCCCCTCCCCCATTCTGGGTAAGAGTAAATAGGATGAGTCCAGAGCTTGGTAAGAATCCATGGGACTGATTCATAGGTTACCTTCAGCCCAAAAACAGGTATTGTGTTGTTACTAATAGCCATCGATGCATTTCAATAAGCTGTAGAACGATGTGTGATCCAGGACATACCACAGATAAAGTATAAAAGATGGAAATGACCTGGGGGCGTTAAGATTGCCACAACGAATATTTCCTTTCTGTGCACAGATACTGAAATTCTACATAAAAATCGGGACAGACATGGGTTTGGATAACGGCTACATCAGGAAGCTGACTTATTCCTAAAATTTCCGGAACCTTAAAACATATCTTTTGTCATACAGTGATGTCTGTATCCTGCTTGTATAGTTGACTTTCTTTTGTCTTTTTATGCTAATCTTTGAAAAAAGATTATTTGTCAGCTAATCCACCCAGAGCATCTATCAAATTCTGCAATCCATTTGCTATACGATTCACCATATCCTGGATGTATTTCATAAACCATCTTCGTCGAGGGGTGTATGGGGTGTATGGGGTGTATGGAGGGAGTACCATCCAGTGGCAATTATCAGCTGACCGCAGGGTGATGGACCCACTGGTCTCCCGAAGTCACTCAACTCTCATGTCTGGCTCCAAGTAGCTGCATGTGCGCAGCCACACCCTGGTAGACAAGTGGCCAACAACTTGTTGTTGGTGATAGTGCACGTCTCGCACTAAGCGCACGAAGTCGGAAAGCGGCAGATTGGCGGAAGAATCTTTTTATAGACCAACGGCAAGAAGGCGCAGCCTGCAAGCGCATCGTGGTATTCTGAGGGCACAAAGAGACGTTTAATTACCAGTGGTCAGCCACTGGTGGAAGGCAATGGCAAACCACCACCGTAAAATTCCAAGAAAATCATGTTTGATGCACAAAAGAATATCCAACACCAACAGCGTGAAGGGGACTAGTAGGACTAGCACCTCGCTCGGTAGGACTATCAATGTTCGACAGGTGGAATCTGACCGTCATCCAGAGACTGTCAGAAATAAATGCACACAAAGAATCGGTACCTGGAATGTGAGGACATTGTACCAGCCCGGAAAACTACATAACATCAAACAAGAAATGCATAGGCTAAATGTTAACATGCTGGGGCTATGTGAAACGAGGTGGTCAGGCTCTGGTAGTTTCACCATGGATGGATAAAATGTCATATATTCAGGCGGAAGCAGACATGAGAAGGGAGTAGGAGTTAGATTAGACCCTGAACTCAGTATGTGCCTCATTGGATATTGGACGCTATCAGAAAGAGTTATGCTTGTGAGAATCAAGGGCAAGCTCTTTGACATGAGCATCATACAGCTATATGCTCAAACAGCAGAAAGTGATGATGAAGCTATCGATCTATTCTATGAGCAACTAGATAAAGCCAAGAGGCAATGTAAATCACAGGACATTGTCGTAGTGATGGGCGACCTCAATGCAAAACTTGGCAGCGAAGAAATCCCCCAGGTGACAAGGAAGTTTGGACTTGGAGTGATGAATGAAAGAGGGGAGCGATGGATCAGCTAGTGCAAAGCCAACAACCAGTGCTTCACTAATACACCCTTCATGAATCCCGCACGACGCAGATGGACATGGAAAGATCCAGGAAACAAAACAAGAAATCAAATTGACTACATCACGATAAACCATCGATTCCGGAAAGCAGTAACGGATTCAAAGAGTTATCCTGGAGCTGATGGCGACAGCGACCACAACCCCGTTGTCTGCACTATCAAACTTAAATCGCGTAGGCTAAAGCGTGCCACGCCGCATGCAAAACTTCAGTGGAACTTGCTTAGAGAAAGCAAAGAGATGAAAAAACGATATGCAGTTGAGGTTAAAAACCGCTTTCAAGTCCTTGAGAGCGAAGACTCCAGCAAGTGGGCAGTCCTTCAAGAAGCCGTAGTGGAAACAGCAGAGAACGTAATACCTCCAATCAAGAGAGAAAGGAAGAACAGATGGATGAAGCCCGAAATAATAATATTGATGGGAGAACGACAAAAGGTACTACGAAGAGACTCAGATCAGTATCGGACGCTGAATCGCGAGATCAGGAGGAAGTGCAGAGAGGCAAAAGAAGAATGGCTTAATGATCAATGTGCCGCAGTAGAACGATACAAAGACTCTGATTCTACATCGATGCACAAGAAAATCAACAAGCTAGTAGGAAAGCGATTATGCTGTGCAAGCGGCTGTATCAAGGGACAAGACGGATCTTTGTTGATGGAAGAAGAGGAGCTCATGGAACGATGGGCAGAATATACAGAAGAGCTGTTTATGGACGACAGAGGTGTAAAACCAGATATCAAGAAACCTCACGACGGTCCCAGAATATTGAAAAGTGAAGTTCGAGCAGCCATTAGAAAGATAAAGAGAAACAAGACGACGGGCCCAGATGGCATATGCATCAAAGCCATACAAGCTCTAGAAGAATTTAGAGTAGAGAAGGTAACAGATATCCTCAGTGAAATCTATGACAGCGGCGAAAAACCATCGGATATGTCAAAATCTATATTCATAGCCTTGCCTAAACAACCAGGGACAACAGAATATGAACTGCACAGAACCATCAGCCTCATGAGCCATATCACCAAGATCCTTATGAGAGTAATCATGGCAAGAACACGCAGAGCATCCAGACCAGAGATTAGTAAACATCAATTTGGATTCGTTCCAGACGCAGGCACACAGAATGCCATCTTCATTATGAGAATGCTTTCCGAAAGAGCGATAGAGATGCAACAAGACCTGTTTGCATGTTTTATCGACTACAGCAAAGCATTCGACAAAGTGAGACACGAAGCGATGTTGGACATATTGTAATGTCTGGACATCGATGGGAAAGATATTAGAATACNGACAACAGAATATGAACTGCACAGAACCATCAGCCTCATGAGCCATATCACCAAGATCCTTATGAGAGTAATCATGGCAAGAACACGCAGAGCATCCAGACCAGAGATTAGTAAACATCAATTTGGATTCGTTCCAGACGCAGGCACACAGAATGCCATCTTCATTATGAGAATGCTTTCCGAAAGAGCGATAGAGATGCAACAAGACCTGTTTGCATGTTTTATCGACTACAGCAAAGCATTCGACAAAGTGAGACACGAAGCGATGTTGGACATATTGTAATGTCTGGACATCGATGGGAAAGATATTAGAATACTGAGGAATTTATACTGGGAACAGATTGCAGGAGTACGAGTTAACAACGAAGTTGGAAGATACTGCCAGATAAGAAGCGGCGTTAGACAAGAATGTGTGCTATCCCCAGATCTGCTTAATTTATATAGTGAATACATTATGAGGGCCATTGAAGAAAAAGAAGGGTTCACTGTAGGTGGATACAACTGGAACAACATTCGATACGGTGACGATGCTACCCTCATCGCAGATTCGCCAGAAAAGCTCCAGGATATTTTAAACACTGTTGTTGAAGAGAGTGCTGTCAAAGGTCTTAGCATTAATCAGAAGAAGACACTTTGTATGGCCATAAGCAAGAAGAATGAACAGGTCAGCTGTTCCTTGGAGATCTCCAGACAAAGAATACAGCAAGTCAACAGGTTCAATTATCTCGGCAGCATGATTCAATCGGACGGCAGATGCGCTAACGAGATCAAGCGAAGGATTGTCATGACGAGAGAGACATTCCAGCGCATGTCGAAAGTGCCGAAGAGCTCGTCCATCCAAGTAGGAACCAAGATAGGGATAATGAATTGCTATGTCCTTCCTGTTCTGACATATGGTTGTGAAAGCTTGACAATTACACAAGAAATGGAGAAGAGATTAAACGCAGTTGAGATGTGGATGTTGAGAAGAATATTGAGAATACCATGGACAGATCATACAAGTAACGAGGAAGTATTGCGAAGAGCCAGCTACGCCAAAGTAGTCATGAAGACCATAAGGAAAAGGAAGCTATCGTTTTTCGGACATGTAATGAGGAAAGAAGGCCTGTAGAACCTGGCAATAACTGGAAAAATACAAGGGACGAAAGCGAGAGGAAGGCCAAGAATGAAGTTTTTGAAGACCATAGCCGCAGTGACCAACACTACTGAGGAACAACTGTTGAGGAGAACGAGGGGAAGGAAGCTGTGGAGAAACATGATCCCCAACGTTCTGGAAGGACACGGCACCTAAAGAAGAAGAATCTTTGTCGAATGCTTTTTCGAATTTCCCTCATACTTTGCCCGAACAAACCAGAAGATCCAAAAGTATGACGTCGTATGAGAGTTGCTCTTGGTAACTCGCTGACAGTAACTCTTTATCGGGAAGAGGTTGAGCGGGAAGTTTAATGTTTATTCTCTCTTCCAGGTTTTCAGTCATGGATGTTGGGCTTTACAGTTCGATACTGACTGGTACGAGTTTTTTTCTGTTTACTATTTCACTTTATAATTAATAGAATGCTGTGATACCAAAGGTCATTTATGCACCGATGGAGTCAGATGATTTAGGAGACAGTATGCAAATTGGGGCAAGATGAGGCAACAACACAAAACTATAGAATAGCAATTTTTGCTCGCTAAATGAAAGTTGGTATGAAGAGAAAGAACAGTAGATGAAACCGGGTGCACGGTGTATTTGAGAGGAAACGATTTCTTCAACAGCTTTAAGGTAGGACGTCATGCACATAGTGGTAACAAACACTGCAGTGAATAACTCTGCTGAGTGGATAGCTTGCTACTTTGAGCGTCACCTGAATTTGTAACAGTTAAGTTGGACGTTTGAATTTAACGTTGAGTATGTGTGGTAGCTTGATGAGCCAGCTTACAGACAAAACCATACGTCAGTTTTAGACTTGGTGACCATCACAAGGGGAAAGCCGATGAGAGCTGAACCAGAAACTGATTTATTAATGTCAAATTTTTCAGTTCATCCAACTTTCATTAACATTTCTTAGTGAAGAAAGTTTGGAAGGTATATTATGTTCGGGCAGAGTAATGCCTAGATTTTAAAGTAGTGATGATGTAGATAATGTAATAAGTTGGAAGTAATGGGCAGTGGTTTCAAATTGGCCTTCGAGATTTGTTTGTTTAGAGTGGGTGAAGAAAATAAGCATTGGGGAATGGGTTACAATGCAATTAGTTTGTTGTCAGGAAAGCGTAACTGCAACTGTTTGTAGCATTTAACTGGGTGCTTTACATTTAAATAAAAGATAATTAACAAGTTCCAATTGTTATTTAATTGGAATTGTTATGACCGGCAAGTCTGACAATCATGCAAGGAGTAGTCTTTTTCACCATCATACCTCTCCAGCTACCAGGCATAATGTATCGGAATTGGAATAAATCCTACCTTGGGTGAAGATATCCAGAATTTCCCGCTTAAGGGTAGTTTTTTTATTTTGAAGATTTATTGATGGAGTTGCTTTACTGTAAGTGGCTAGTGCTAGTGATGCTTAAGAACTAGTCAGATTTCCACACACTCAACTTTTTAATTGAACTTTTTGGTGGTATTAATTTGAAACTTTGACTTAACTTTTTCTTAATAATCTTTATCCCAAATACTTTGCAATAGGACCAATTGTTGTACCCCTAGTATACCCCATTGGCTTGTTAAAATACTACCAACCAAAAGCATGAAATAATGCAATCATTTTAAGGAAATTGGTTGTATTCTAAGCACTAACTAGTGGGCCTGACTATTTAAGAAACTTTTAAGCTTTAAACCAATTGAAATTGACCATTTAGTATCTGGTGTGAGCACTAACCAGATTCAAAAGTGCAATGGGTAACCAAAGAAAGTCTGGTTCTAAGCATTGCCAGCTTTGGTGGAGAAGGTCTCTGTCAGAGTTTATTCAAAGGATCAATGGCAGCATCACTTCAGTGAACTGATGATGCTGAGTGGCTCATGAAAGTCAAATTTCTCTGCAGTCATATGTCAAGTTCCAGTGAAAGGATCATCTGTTTTCTTTGAGAAATGATAAATTGGAAGTAGGTTGCTTATCTGTTTGTGAATATGCAGAGTTGTAATTCCCCTCCAGTGTAAAAACAGGGGCTACATACAGGCATTGTAGACATTGAACATAAACCTTTGAAGCAGTTATGTCTTGTGACATCTTAAGCCCATTTATGGATTTAGTTAGGAAAAATTATCAGAAACAAAGTTTACCTCATCAAAGAGTATTGGTATTGTGCTACTGAGGGGTGAGCTGGAGAGGGGGTTGATCAGTTTCTCATGTTCAACATTGACAGTTTTAATAATTTCTTTCTATAATGAATAAATAAGGTTTTTACCCAAAAGATAGTCAAGTGCCTCCACCCTGAATAGTTTAGACATGTATTTGCTTTCCAGTACTACTGAATGGAAAAATTGTATTATATGTTTTAAATGCTAAGTAATACAGATGTGAATGAAATGTTATTTTGAATTCTAAATAGTATTGAATAATTTCTCAGTCAAAGAATAGCAATTCAAAATTACAAACCCAAACAAGTTAAATGAGGATCATATACAGAAAATAAACCCTCTGCCATCATGGACTCTCCCTTAACTAAAGCCACACTGAAAATAAAAAATAAAATCCATGTGATTTGGGTATTTTTTTATGAATTAAAGTAATTATTCTGTAAAAAAAAACCTTTTTGAAATAGAAACCATTAGAAATATGCAGAAAAATTTAAACTTGTATGTATTGAGTTGTGCATTATTGCAAATATTTACATCAATCTAGTTTGGTCATACATAATTCTAATTCTAACATTGGTTTCTCATCATATAGCATAATATGTTTCTTGTTTTACAAGAAAATGATTTGGTGGTATAATTAAGCTCAAAGTAATATGGTTAATCAGTCTTTAATTTACCATTTGTTTACCACACAATGAACACATCAGACTACTTTTCAACTCTCTGTATTTTTATATCAACAAATCAACAAATGCAATTACTGTCTTATTTAAGCCTTATAATGTATTATAATGTATTCTGCATTGCATGATATGTGTGGTCAGCAGTATTGACCAGGAGAATAATAAAGATGGAGGGTAGCAAGCACAATGGAGGTTTTTACTATAGTTAAATCTGTTTCTATTGAGCTGCCAATGCTACCTCTGGTAATGAGAATGGCCAAATTAGAATTAGTGGAATTGCTCCATTTGATGCGAGTAGTGATCTCATGAGTATAAGCCAGAAATGGAAGAGATGGCTTTGTGGATTTCAGTTATGCCAATGGCAAAGGTGTAATTATTGTTCATGATAAAGATGATAACAAAGTACAAAGGGAAGTGCTACTTTTACACAGTGCAGGACCAGAAGTTCAGGATATATTTGATGTACTACCAGACACAGTAAGTCCAAATGATTATGATAAAGCATTTAGTGTACATTATTAAAATTTTAAGTCTCATTGTTTCAAAAACCTACTTCTGGTGCCCCTGTCACAGTTGTAAGTTTTAATATATTTGGAAAATTATTCTGTTAAATTCAACTGCTCATGAAGAGGTTTTTTGGGTTGATTTGGAGTAGGTATTCTTTATCATAATGGTGGTTACCTACTACCACTGAGGCCTGGTTAATATAATTTATCTCCCCATACATGTAATTTTCACTTCATACATAATTGTGCAAGATCGGTTATGGGCATATGGAAGTAGAAATTAATAGCAACAATGCTAATGTTAATACAATGATGCATTCACTGAGTAAAGCCATTTCCCTTGCTCTTTTATTTCATATGTAGAGTAAAGCTATGTATATCTTAACAACAGGCACAAAATGTTGAGCAGATTCATATCATACACCATTACAGACCTTCAGAAGCTGAACAGACAGGAATTGCAATTACTTTGCAAAGTATTTGGTGTAAAAACTGCACTTAAGGTAATTGAATTTCAAGCCTTTTTTATTAAGCCTAATATAATCCTTAGTACTAAATTGCCACTTACGAAAGCGATCTGTGCGATAGGAAGATTTAGGTCCAAAACATTCAAGCTCTGGCCAAGGATCGAGTCCGCTGGTGCCATCTTGCTGCCCAATGTCTTACAAGAGGCAGGAGGACCTAAGGTCTAAGGTAAGGACTAAATTCTTGTTCTCTCTGTTACCCATACCATTAAGCTATATCTTCCTTTGGACAAAGCTGAAGTGAAAAGGAAATAGTTAATTAAACATTATTTTTTGGATTTTAATACCATGGATAAAACATATAATAGTAGTCTTTCCTTCTTAAACAAAGATAAGAAAGAGTAGTCTGACATTTTAGGATATTTATTTGATTGCCTTTGAATTAAAATCAAAGATAATTATAAATCTAGAAATTTTTATACAAGGAACTTCCTTGTGGATTTAAATCAATGTTGTTTTCTGTGACTACATCACTCTCTCCTTAAGTACTTTAACCGGGGTTTTGAGACCAATGCATTTCTGATATATACTTTAGACCAGTCAACAGAATAAGAATATTAGTCTTCAAATTTAGAGATACTTCAGTGCTGACAAGAACAAACTGATTTTCCAGTCTCAAGAGTATGATGGTTGAATGGAACTCTTTGACTGGTGTGCACTTTTTTATGGCCATCTGCCTTAATGTCATACAGCTTTATGCATAGAAAAGGCAGCTCTTAGGGTGAGGCATTACAGAAATGATCTAGTTAAAATACCTTATAGTCATTGATGAGGACCACATCTACCTACTTGACACTGACTGAATGGACACGCTGGGTTATAAGGCTTGCTAGTATGAGTTTTGCCTGGTTATGTCTGAGTTGTTCTTCAATGCATATACTTATCTCCAAAATGTATGTGGAAAACAAGGGTGAAACAGTTCCTGACAATTTTCAACTGGTGCAACATTGTGTCTGCTATGATGCAAAGTACAATTGATGAATAAAAAGTTACATATCTATCATGTCAACTGCAGAAAAACCAAAGCAATATTTCTTACATATAACATGTGTTCATGTTCAAATCAAATGACATATCTGGTGTTGAGCTTTCACATTTAAATTAGTATTCCAGTGGTTACTCTCAAACATTTAGAGTTTTAACTGTTGACATCATATTCAGCATCATCATCATCATCATATTCGGTTTAACGTCCGTTTTACATGCTAGCATGTGTTGGACGCTTTCTTGAAATTGACTTCCAAATTATCCTATCCTTCACCAGATCTCTGCTGACACCTTTTTCTTTCAGATCCATCCTTATCACTTCCTCCCATGTTTTCTTCGGCCTTCCTCTGACAGTGGTTCCTGTCACCTTGATTGTTCTGCATCTACTTGCCCAAGCATTCTTGTCCATTCTCTCCACATGACCAAACCAACGAAGCCTCCTATTCTGCATACAGCTGCCAATACTGTCCAGATTCAATCTCCTTCTGAGTTCATTAGAACTGAGCCTGTCCTTTAGACTTACGTTGCACATCCATCTTATCATTCTCATGTCATTCCGCTCCATGCGGCTGACATCTTCAGCTTTCACTGGCCAAGTTTCACTGCCATACATCATTGTGCTACGTACACATGCCTGGTAGACTCTACCTTTGGTAGGTAATGGCAGAGCTCTGCTGGTTAACAATGGCATCAGCTGAACTTACTCCATCCACTGTTAACCCTTGCTGTTACACTTGCACCAGCTCCCCCCTCGGCTCCAAGGGTGTCACCAAGGTAAAAAAACTTCTGGACAACTTCAATTTTCTCACCCTCCAAATGCACTTTATGTAGATCTAAGTCACAGGTTGCCTGTCCTTCTATGCACCTCTTGCAGCTAAAACGGTTAGTTTCTGTCAGTTTTCCAAAAGCATGGAGAAAAAAGGAGAAAGATGACTATCCCTTCTTACACCACACCATTTGGGTTGCCATCTACTGGAAACGAACTAACACTGACCAGTAACTCATGAATGGATCACTTAGTTTCAGCACATAATAGTGTCATTTGCACTTTATCTGGAGGAGCAAGAAATATAATTTAAGCTCAAATGTATCTAGAAAGGAAGAAAGGTACCTTGAAAAGGTTCTCTTTTCCATTGGATCTTATGCTAAGGATGATCAGAGAAGAAAGGAAGTCTCATAAATGAATTTATCTGACTTATGAGCACCTAAGAAGAACTACCAGAGAACGTAGTATCCAGTGTTCCTTTTCCATTACAACCACCTTAAGGGAGATGCTGTCCAAATCTAGGGACCCAGTCACATTTAAAAAGAGGAACAGTATAATTCACAAACTACATTGTAAGGACTTCCTACCCATCTATGGGACTATTCATTTATTATGTTCATTTTTTGACCCCTTCCCCCTTGTTTGCACCTATCTGCAGGCAAATACCCCCCATCCATGAGAACGTACGTTAGATTTTTTTTGACCGTCGTTGTTAGTTGCCCTTTCGATATATAACTTATGCTATATATAATTATGTCATTGATTCTTCTTACATAGAAGCTCAGTTGCTTAAATTCGAAAAGAAAAAAATTGACGCCAGGGTATTGTTGTGAGAAATGAAAGCAATTATAATTAGATATAACAAGAATACAAACGAAAGTATTTCCATATAAGCAAACAATAAATGTGTAAAAACAGATAAGAATAATTACATCTGTACACCTGTCTTTCGCTGTCACTACTTTGTGAAAACTGTAAGCAAAAATGTTTTTTAATGTGAACGTTCTCACCTTGTGAACCCCACTCCCCCCTGTTCGTTTTTGTTCGGTGCGAACATAATAAATTGATGGCATCTATATTAATAAATCAAAATGTTCTTTGGCTCAAAGGGAAAAGGAGCACAAGAGACCAGTTCGAAAAGCTAACAGTAAAATTCACGAGGAAGTGGAATATACCTAGGTACAAAATCGTACATTTGGCCAGGAAAATTAAAAGGTTAAAGACTAGGAAACGAATAATACATGTTAAAAAAACAAAAGAAATTATTCTTTTTTTACAGAAAAACGGGGACCTTTACTAGGAAAAGAAACACAACAAACAAATGTAGTATGGTGTCACTCTTGAAAGCAATTTGATCCCTGTTGCTACAGAGGTCTGCACTGTGGAAATATGAAACAGCCATACCAAATTCACTAGTAGGCTGTCCTGATCATGGCTGAAGTATCTCTGAAAAGATAAAGTTGCTATCTTTGTAAGAAAGCAGCATGCCCACAATGCACATGCAAGGCAATTAACTGCTCGTGGACACAGGGTGCCACTTAGGCACAGTTGCAAGAGTTTGCAATTCCAGAAACCATAATTCTGAAGCTCTCTTTTAAAAGGATCAACCACTTGAAAAACAACAGCATTGTCATGTGGTCATCGTGAAAAAGGTTTGCAGATAATTGTCAGTAACTAAGACCGAGCAATAAAACTAATAAATGTGCTGTCAGGGCAAATGTCAAGAAAACCCTGACAAGACAATTCACCATTTAGTAGAAAAGTTCACACGATGCAACATTGAGACCTGGAGACAAAAGCAATTTAGAAACACATTTAAAGCTCCTAAAGTTAAGTACTTTGTGATTTACCACCATATATATATATATATATATATATATATATATATATATATATATATATATATATATAGCATAGCTATGGATGACAACCAGTCAGAGGAATATGCAATGATACCACTTAATGATATGAAGACTAAAAGTGACACTCTAAAATCAAATTCGACTGAAGCTTAATAAATTGTTTTGCCTGTAAGAAATTTCAACACAGCAAATCCTCAATAACCTGACGATTGGAGAAGTATCTTGAAACATACCTCAGAAAAAGCTGACGACTCGTGACATGATAAAGCTCTTACATTTACACCCTCAACACTTTGATTTCAATCGACACTTGGTAATAATTAGTAAGATATCAGTAACCCAGCTAATTGATTATAATCGAACAAAAATTATATAATTTTTGTTACTACTTTTTCAAGGTGTCTTGTCCTGTCAAAATGTTGGCAATTTTAGCTTGGCATTGGTCATATGCTCTACAAGTTGTTTCCTCTCAGGAAAGAAAAAAAAACACTCAACGATAAATTGCACATGATACATAAAATACAGCTATGGAGTTTAGTTAATGCGAAACCATTCCAGTGAGTTCGTGTTAGTTCACATTCACATCAAATGAGTTTACAACTATCACACTCGGTTGTAGTTATGAAAACAATAACTTAAAAGATGTTGCCCTTTTTGATTGCAGATATAAGTGCTCCAAATATTTTTAGTTTATGAACCTGTAATAAGCTTGACATTGTTGCTGTTAAATGTGAGATAAAAACACTGAAACTAACAGAAAATATATTTCAAAAATATTAATTTCAAAAATATTGAAGGGTCATTCCACCCAAACTGAACAGAAGTGCACTCTAAAAGTCCTCAAATTTTAGCAATCTTTCTGAATCCACGAGAGAAGTATTTCCCGAAATTCCAACTCTATACCTCATTAACTTCAGATTGTAATGTTATTTAAGGATTTTGGCAGCTTTCAATATTATTAAAATAATTTCTAACTACCATATGCTAAAATGACCTCACAGATGGATTTTACAGTAGCATCTTCATGTTATAAGTGTCAGAAATTATGCTAAAGGATTTATGATAAACGTGAAAGCAATTGTTCAGCACTAAAGATATTTTTTATGGTCAAGATACAAACAAGGCATAATGCCACTAAGTGTATGAAACAGCAAAGGAAAGAGAGAAAGATAAAGAAAAATAAAAGGTTAAACCAGGAGATAATAATTGACTTTAGATTTAGAAACTTTCAAGTCATTGATAGAGGAAAGCACTCTGAAGCCAAAGTGTTCCACATTCTAGCTTTACAAACGAAAAAACTATATCCTTGAAAAGATTTATTACAAGCGGTAACAAGTACGTAAGAATAAACAAGTTGAGACAAATAAGTCACACAAGACCCCACATACTGAACTGATACCAGTAATGAAAGCTCATCAGAAAAATTATCATGATAATACCTACCAAAAAGACTAAGACCAGGCACATTTCATGGAGGGAAAGGTTGAAGAATAGCAGCAAGATTTGAACTTATTAAGACACAAATATGGGATTAATGGTCCAGATACGGGAAAAGTGCTCCTTGCAAGAACAGATGGTACATTCATAAAAGTAGAAGATGACCATAGGCATAAGGACTCTAGCTCGATACAAAGAACTTATATATAAGATATTTAAAGCCTAAGAAAGATCTGAAGAAAATGACAAACCAAGAGCTCTTATCGATTAGCATTCCCCAAGCGGAGAAATTACTTTACCGTGGTTAACATCAGTATGATACTCTATAAATATTGGAGAGGGATAAGGTACCTTAAGTACACTTAACTAATTTAATTTTGGCATTTTCTCTTCCCCTCCCTCTCCCACTCCCTCTCAATAAGTATTTATCAATGTTTTACCGACTATTCTGGAGCTTGTAAAAAATTTGTCGTCTGTTATCCACTCCATTTTTTAAGATCAGTTTGTTTTTAAAAAATATTGATAGATGCTTGTGAAAAGGGATCCCCTTACTTTTTAAAACTGCTTGTCATTTCCTTAAGTGTAGGTTGAGATTATCGATGCCTTGCAATAGTCTGATTAAAAACAGACTTCAGTTCTTAGAATTTGTTAGAATTGATGTGGTGTATTTTTGGTTTCTTCTTTGGCTTGAATAGTAATTTTGAGTCACATCAGACCTTTTGGTGGTTGCTTATTTTGGGATGTTCCATGGCATGAGAATCCTACATGTTGTTGATAAGTATATGAATAAAGATTAACTGTAATCTCTTGGCAATATTCTTCGGGTGACACTGTAATTACATTGGTGTATTAAGTGCTTAAAATTGATGTGGGTAATGCAATAATCCTTGAAATACTTGACAAAAATATATTCCCGTGCTTATATTCAGTTAATTTCTTGTTTTTTAAGCTGCATAAAATTGGAAAGTAATTTTAAATTTTAAATTTTTATTTTTTCAAGACTTCAAATTTGCTCAAATCCTTGACAGATGTTGCCAAACAAGATGGGGGAGTACTACAAGTGGTACCTTTTACCACACAAGAAAAGGAGGATACTCTGCTAAATATTAAAAACAAGGAGCCAATACAGATTTCCCTAACCAAATTTAGAGCACAAAGTGTTGGTAGAATTTATGAAATAAAAAGGGAAACAACGGGAAGAAAATCAAAAAATTTAAGGTCAGATGAAAATGGAATCCAGGTCAGTAAACTAATTTCTGTTTTTTTCAGAAAGGGTTACTAAAACACCACGTTTTCCATTAGGTCACCAGGTAAAACAAGGTTAATTCGTACACATGTCGGTTAACCATTCAGATTAAATGTTTGTTAAAACACACTTTGGCTTCAAGATGTGGTTCGAGGACGCACGTGGTTTTTATGGCAGTGTCTGTGCGATGAAGACTCTTATGCTATGATTCTGGATTTAATCTGAAATGAACTTAAATAATTTCTCCAGAAAATGTTAAGAAGCTTGTTGCTTTTGTTGGCGTCTACCAGTTGCCATCATCGATATAGTCGCCATCCAAAACCCATCCATAATACCAAATATTCAGGGGAACAAGGACCTTTATCCTACAATATTCGTTACTTCATTTTGTAGTTGGGTAGAAAATGAGTTGGTATAATAATATATTACTGGTTTTGACTTGTATTGTATTGTATGCAGTTAAATAGTCAGGCACTGCCTTTGCCTCAGTTTTTAGGTAGTTTATTATATCTGCTAAATTTGCTACAACTTTGCATTTAAGTTTGCTACCAGTCACCACTCACATCCTCATGCTAGACATGTCCAAGGTATTTGACACAGTCAGTAGAAACACCCTCATGAAAGACCTCGCGGAAATTTTAGATGCAGGAGAGTTACATGTGATCGCACTCATGATTTAGGAAGTTAAACTACAAATAAGATGCAAGAATAACTTAAGTGACAAATTAAAGACCAATATTGGTGTGCCACAGGGTGACTGCATGTCCCCAGTCCTCTTTACTCTATATTTGGCTCATCAGTACCTATAATAATTTAGATCATATCTTTAAAAGCAACATAAAAGTACAAATCAAGATCAGAACCCTAAATGCTTTCATCACCAGTATATTTCTATATAATAGTGAATTATGGCCATTAACTAAAAAAGAAGAACAACAGATCGATGTTTTCCAGCGGAAATTACTTAGGAGGCTCATTAACGAAATGGCCCAAAACCATCAGCAAAAAAGACCTCTATGAGCTCACAAACACAAATAAATGGTGTACCCAAATCAAGAGGAGATTAAGATGGCTTGGCCATGTCTTACTTACGTCAGAAGAAACACCAGCCAAACTTGCGCTTAGAGAGTTCTTGCGACTAGTCAGAAAACCACCAGGCAGAAACAAAACCACCTGGTTCAACATCACGTGACCTTGCAGATCTAGGGATCACTTTGATTGAAGCACAACAGGTAGCTCAGAATAGGGACTACTGGAGAACATCGACTGCGGGGAGAGCCCTGCACACTGTTAACAATGTGAGAAGTGCAGAGTCATAATAAGTGACGTGAAGCACAACAGAGAGGGGCAATGTTCAAAACACACTCCAGCACTTTGGCGCGTGTAATTTTTAGTTTCTTGCATATAGAAACACATTTGATGGAATGTACAATATGTGACACCTGTTTATTGGGCATTTATTGTAATTTAACTAGACAGCGGAACTATTTTCTTAGGTCAGTATGCCCATGTAGTCATGTAGTGTGTCGAATTTTTTGCCGTCTGATCTTGATAACAATATAAATGGTTGATTATTAAAAGCTTAATCAATGTGGGTTTAAATATAGGAATGGTTTATTATGCATTTTGTTCTAAAATACAGTATTTATTTTACAATTTGCTTTGAATCGCCACGGAAATTAGAATTAATAGCCTTGTACATACATACACGAGGGAGAAAATTGGTAAAGTGTTTGAAAAATAATAAATATTAGAGGCAAGTTCCAAGTCAGTTTAGAGTGACCTAAAATATTTTACTTCTTTGTCTTGATATATTTTGTAAACATTCTTCGTAATTTTTATTTCACAATTCGCCATGCCCTTATTTGTTGGTTTTGATTTGATGGCCTTTATATAGAAAATCGTTGATCAATGTAAGACCCAGCCTCGTATTTTTTAATATTAACGGAATGTTTAACTTGTATAAATATTGGAGCGTGTGCAAGCTAGGGAATGTTTTCTTTTTGAGTCAGAAGTTTGGACTTTCTTGCAATGTTTTCCCCCTTTTGCATTGATACTGTATTTGTCTTTCGGTGGTATGGCAGTCGATTCACCAGCGTGATGAAAATATTCGAGATGACATAATCTGTAAGGTTTGCCCCATTAATTTTGTTTAAATCACTTAGGTTACAGGTAGGCTGGCTATGTCATCACATAAAAATGTCCAACACATTACCCTAGAACCACCCATCGAATTCACAACGACCATACTATGCTCACTAATTGGTATCATCAAGCATCTCTCGTTGTTTCCACCCCAGCCTTGACTCGAAAAACTTGATAAATGGTCACTTTCGATGAAATAATTTTAATTGCCCATTTACACCCTGATTTAAAACCAAATAAGTTGCAAACTGTCAGTATTTTTTCTATTCAATTATGGTGTTAACAAAGGGTTAAAGCTTGGTTTCTTTGAAAAGAATTATAAGGTAGACCTTATATTAGAACGCCAGAGGCCATAAGCAATTTTTTAACTTTACCATCAGAAGACTACCCAATAATTTTCAGCACATCAAAGATATTAATTTCTTATCTGTGACCACTTGTTTAATCTGGTGTGGAAATCTCCGATGGGGGAAGAAAATGCATGATCTAACTTGCATGATTACAAAGATGAAAAACTTATCTCAGAAGCTTTGGCTTATTTTCAAAACTTGAGATATGGAATTGATAAGGTTACATTTCCACGGGGTTTCTTCCTATACAAAGGAAGGTTTTGTGCCAATAACAAAACGACTTTTTTGATACGTTCAATTAATAATTTGATAAGAAAAGAGCAAATTCGTCATATACACTGATAATAGGATCATTTTTACACGAAAAAATTATTGGAATTTAAAGACCAATGGCGTACCACGTGCGACGTGTATTAAATAGTCACCTCTCCGGTTATAAATATTCTTCTAGGGTTGAAGCGAGGATAGTTGATGTTTCTTTTTTTGATAAAATAGTTATTTTTGGTGTTTAAGGATCTTAAGTTTAATGGTCCAAAACTTTGTTTGACCTGTGTAGAATTGTGCTTATGGGATCCTCATATTCCTGGCCAGCCATGCATTTAATCAACGTCTTGCTATAACTGAAACTGGCCTTTAAATATGTTAAGTCGTTATGAATCCTGACTTTTATTTAAGCTGTTACAGACAAGGGTTTTTATTAGTTTTGTAATCACAACGTTCAATGCTTTTATCATTCAAGGGTGTTTTTTTCTCTTTCTCTGGTCGATACAATCTTAATTTTTTAGGAATATTTTCCCAGTGTTACAACTGTTCTTGATCGTACCAAGACCTATGGCCAAAGAATAGCACTTCTTAGATGGAAGGAAGCCAAGATTCGTGAAATGGGGAAGGAGGGATTCGATGCTATGGCTAGGGAAACTCTCCGATCTGGAACAAATTTCCACAAGGTTAGTGACTTAGGAAGATAGCAAAAGCTTGCATTCACCATTTCCTGCTCCTTCGAAGATTTTTGTTTGCTTTTTTGAGCAAAAATATGCTAATACACATGTGATTCAGCTACTGGTTCCTTTTATTGTCACTCACGCCCGTGCCAAGTAGATTTAACGTAAGAGAAAACTAGAATTACACATACTTGATAAAAACAGAATTAAGTTTGTCCGCATATATAAAGGTATAAAAACAGATGTAACCTATTAAATGGGAAACTGTTGATTTTTAAATTTTTTACCCCTCCTTTCCTTTTTATACAGGAACCCAAGAAATATTTTTATTGCTGCTTGACTATCGATCAGGTGGTCATATTTTAGAGGCAGTTTTCATAAACCGAAAGAAGTGATGACAAGCTTCAGACTCTGTAGTCTGAATGTGGGAAGTCTGAGAGGTACATCTGGTGAAGTAGCAGAGTTTCTTGAGCGAAGACACATTGATTTGTGCTGCATCCAAGAAACACGATGGAGAGGGAAACCTGTAAGAATGATAGAAAGGAAAAAGGCAACATACAAGCTGTTTTGGATTGGTAATGGAAAAGGCACAGGTGGAGTAGGTATCTTTGTGGCAGAGAAATGGATAGACAAGGTGATTGATGTCAAACGCATAAGTGATCGAATTATGCTGATTAAACTGATGATAGGTGAGACAATCTTCACAGCAATATCAGTGTATGCACCACAATGTGGCTTGAGTGAAGAAGTCAAGGATGAATTCTATGACAGTCTCATTGCAGTCACTGGTAAGCTGGCAGAGAAAGAAGTTGTTGCTATTGCAGGTGATCTAAATG
>RDPX01000267.1:155368-177024 GCA_003991215.1 Morbakka virulenta
GCTGGCAGAGAAAGAAATTGTTGCTATTGCAGGTGATCTAAATGGCCATGTTGGAAGAACAGCATCTGGGTTTGAGGGAGTCCATGGAGGAAATGGACATGGTGACCGAAATAAGGAGGGTGAAAGAATTCTAGAGTTTGGACTTGCCATGGACATGTTGGTGGCAAATACTATTTTTAAGAAAAGGAATAGCCATCTGGTAACCTATGAGTCTGGGACAGCTATGACTCAAGTGGACTACATTTTGGTAAAGACAAAAGACAGGAAGTATTTGCAAGATGTAAAAGTGATACCTGGTGAAGAATTTGTGACCCAGCATAAGCCAGTAATTTGTGACTTCAAGATTAAGAAAATATATAAAGTGAAAAAAAAGTGTATCCCGAGGAGAAAGGTGTAGAGACTAAATGATGGACAAGTAAAGCAGGCCTTTGAAAATCAAGTTATTGGAATAGTGGGTGCTAGTCTAGGAAAAGACCTGCGAAGTGTGGGCGAGCAATGGGAGAAGATCAAGGATACATTTTTGAAAGCCACAGACCAAGTTTGTGGCTGGACAAAAGGGCCTCCACGTCATAGAGTGACATGGTGGTGGAATGCTTCTGTTGAAAATTATGCGAAAGAGAAGAGAAAGCTGTGGAGTCAATGGAAAAAGGGTTTAGTAAACAAAGAAAGGTATCTGGAGGCCAAGAAAGCAGCTAGGCAAGCAATCTACAAAGCAAAGATGAATGCCGAGAAAAGAAGGTTTTCAGACATAATGCGTAGAGATGACCAGAAGAATGAAGCGTTCAAGATAGCTAAGCAGATGATCAAGACTAATCAGGATATCATTGGAGAAAAGTGTATCAGTAATAATGATGGAGAACTTGCAACAAGTGAACTTGAAGAGAAGAATGTGTTGGAAGTGCTATTATGAGAGATTGTTGAACACAAAGTTTTCTTGGGACCAAGAAAATCTTGGAGAGGTAGAAACAGTATCTTGACCAGCCATTTTCATTGAGAAAGAAATGGTGAAGGAAGCTGTAAAGAAAATAAAGAAAGGCAAAGCAGCTGGTCCTTCAGGAATTGTGGCAGAGATGGTCAAAGCTGCAGGTGAAAGAAGTACAGAGATGATCACTGATCTAACAAATCAGATCATAAGAGATGGTGTCATTTCTGAGGACTGGGAAATTAGTACAATTATCTGTTGTTACAAAGGAAAAGGAGAAGCTCCAGAAAGAGGTAATTACAGAGGATTAAAGCTAATGGACCAAGTCCTGAAAGTTGTTGAAAGAATTATGGAAAAGCAAATTAGAAGTGAAATAAACATTGATGACATGCAATTTGGTTTTATGCCTGGACGAGGAACTATTGATGCCATTTTTATCCTCAGACAAATGTAAGAGAAGTACCTGGGAAAGAACAAGAAGCTGTACTTTGCCTGTGTGGATTTGGAAAAAGCATTTGACAGCGGGTACAGAGAAGTTGTTGGGTGGGCTATTNATGGACAAGAATGCTTGGACAAGTAGATGCAGAACAATCAAGGTGACACGAACCACTGGCAGAGGAAGACCGAAGAAAACATGGGAGGAAGTGATAAGGATGGATCTCAAACAAAAAGGTGTCAGCAGAGACCTGGTGAAGGATAGGATAACTTGAAAGTCAATTTCAAGAAAGCGTCCAACACATGCTAGCGTGTAAAACGGACGTTAAACCGAATATGATATGATGATGATGATGAGTTTTCGTTGACCTTGTTCAGAATGTAGAATTACACGAGCTGGTAGTAAACGTTAAGGTAACTGTTCTGTTTGGTACACCTTAGCCATCTTAATAAAGAAATAAGAGAAGCCTGAAAGCATTGGGTGACTTTAGAGAAAAGAAAATTATGTTTATTTTATTGTAATGTTGCAATAATTGCAGAGCATTTTAAATAAAATTAAAGATATTGTTAACAATTAGATCAAGAAGCTGATTGTTTTGTTCATATGACGAGGAGCAATATTAGCAATGTTGAGGTATTGGTAGCAGTAAGAGACGAGAACAAGTCATGAGGATGACGTATTTTTCCAAAGTGAATAAAAAGGAAGAATAGAAAGCATCATGCTCAACGCAATAGACAAAAGATAGAGTTACGTGAAATGTCATAGCGATCAATGTTTGGGACAAGCTTATTTTTGAAAAAGTAATGATGTGCACAGGAGATTAAATGAAATCGGACTATATGTTGGAGACTGACTTCATTGGATTTAAGGAAAACTACGGAAATAGTATGGAAAGTACATTCTCAATGGAACAATTGAACATTACTGATTCAGATTAGAGTCCGCCCTGGTTAAATAGGCGATTTTCAGTCAATTTTTAAAAATAACTTTCATAACATTATTGTTTTACACATCATACGCTATAAAGTTTGAATGAATAACATTTAGGGTATTCATAAGAAGAAAATAAATGTGTATATATACTTATTGTACCCAACACTTGGGTACAATGAGAATTCATACATTATGGTCAATAAATAAATAAGGTGCACATAAATACAGAGCAATCGATTCAAATTCAAAATATGTTGTTGTTTTTTTCAATGGGCATAAAATGATATAGGGAACATACACAGCACGAAAAACTGTCATCTACATCAAGTTCCTTTGGGCAAAATTGGATATATGCCCATTTTTCATATTTGTTACGTAATGCACAATGAAGTAAGGGACGTGTTGTGCCATGGACCTGGCCTAGTGTTAGACCGTGGTAGACTAGCCATTAGGTGAAAAGTAAATTTAAGTAGCCTGTCTATGACCCACAACGCGCCCAAGTCAACCTCACCTCCCCGTGGTGCACACGGGGTAGAAATCCTCGGATTCTGGGTAAGTAGCGGCAGCCAAAAAATGCCGCTCGAAAATGAGTACCCCGATAGGTGCACTGTGCAGGCCCCATTGGCGTATGGACACGTCCCAGCATTCATCAATAGTCACCCAGGTATTGGGTTAAAAATCCCTTGCTGTCTTCGTTTGCTGTTGGAAGCCAAAGACTAGAACCAGTCCTCGACAAGAGACTGTTTGAAGTCTGCAAGGGCACGTGGTCATAAAATACGTCTGCTCCAATAAAACACGATCGATCGAAGAAATTGTAACCAGACTACGGTTAGTGTGTACTCCGTAAACGACGCGCGTCGATATCCCTCGATCAAGCCGATAAATGGAGAAAGGATGGTGCATAGACCATGAATGCAGCTAAAGAAGTTAGTGGAAAAACACAGACTAAGATGTGCTAATTGGAATGTAGGATGCATGACAGGAAAAGCCAGAGAAATAGCGAACTGGATGAAGAGGGGGAAGATAGCAGTATTGTGAGTCTAGGAAACAAGATGGAAAGGGAATGGAGAAAGACCTATAGGTGATGGTTGGGGATTTATTTACAGCGGATCTCAACAGGGAAGAAACAGAGTTAGAGTAATCCTGAGTGAACAGCTGGAGAGAAAATTACTGTCAGTAATACGATTGGTGATAGACTGTTAAGTGTAAGAGTGCTGGTAGGTGAAAGCAGGGTAAACGTTGTGTCTGCATGTGCCCCACAAACAGGATGCAGCAACGAGTAGAAAGATGAATAGTGGACTCAAGTTGTGACTGATGAGAGGAGTCCCAGTTGGAAAAAAACTTGTAGTTGGTAGTGACCAAAATGGTCACGTAGGGCAAGACAGAGGTGCTTATGAAAACGAAGATGGAAATTTTGGGTTCGGGACCAGAAATGCAGAAGGCGAGAAGATTCTCGAAGTTTTGCAAAGAGTGGAAATGGAATGTGCCAACACACTCTTTAAAAAGCACGATAATCAACTAATAACTTACTGCAGTGACGGTAGAAACACACAGATAGACTATTTACTAGTAACACAGCATGGAAGTGAAGGACTGTAAGGTAATAATTGGAGAGGCGATAGCGGCACAGTATCGATTACTGGTAATAGATATTGAATGGCGTCAGAATAAAAGAGGGGTAGAAGGAAGTTTTCCTGAATAAAAGCTCGCAAAATTCATGAAAAGAAGAGTGCCTATAAAGTAGCTGTAAAGAACAGACGAACAGATCGAGAAAATACATCACCAGAAGAGGGCTGGGAAGAGCTCAAAATGGCTTAATGCAAGCTGCGTTTCATGTGTTTGGTAAAACCATACATATATCGAAATGTGCACAGAGACGTGGTGGCGGAATGATGAAGTACAAGAAGCAGTACTGAAAAAAAAGAAGTTGTTTAAGAAGTGGAAACAGACAGGAACAGCATTTGCAAATGAGGCCAACGCATAGTAGTAGGTGCGAAGTGAAGAGCGTTATGGCAGTGGTATGAAAAGTTAGAAACGAAACAAGGAGAATATGTGGTCTACAAAATAGCCTGAAGTTGAGCGAAGCAAACACGCGATGTAGCAGAGGTACATGTTGTGAAAGATAAAGAAGGAAATATGCTATAGAAAGAAGAAGAAGAAGAAGAAGAAGAAGTAAGCAAAGATGGAAAGAGTATTTTGAGGATCTGAATGTCGAAAATCAAAGAGAAAAGCTAGTGAGACCGGACCTGAAGAAGGACCTATTACGAAAGTAAGTACAGCGGAACTTAGACAGGCACTAGTGAAGATGTAAAATGGCAAGTCACCAGGTCTGTCAGGGGTAGTGGTTGAGGTACTCAAAGCCTTAGATGATGACGGAATCAAGTGGATAACTGATATGCTTAAGAAGGTATGACCTGCAGAAAAGAACCCTATTGATTGGAAGAAGAGTCACCTTGTGTCCATTTCCAAACAAAATGCCGATTTCCAACTACCGAAGCATCAAGTTAATCGAACACATTTTGAAGTTGATAGAAAAGATAATAGATAAAAGAATACGAGAACTAGTTAAGATAGAGGAAAATCAATTTGGATTCATGAAGGGAAGAGGTACCACAGATGCGGTATTTTTTCTAAGCCAAATCCAGGAAAAGCATTTAGAAAGTTTGAAAGCTTGAAATGAGAATACATATCCTCATCTGAAGATACCCCTCATTTCAAAGCAGGTTTGTGCTTTAAGAAATAGGAAAAATTGAAACCTTAAAAATACCTTCCTTTGAAAACGCTCAAGTTATTATGGATATTAGCCACTTACCTGTTTTATCCATGTAACCTATTTTACCCCGAATAATACCACGATTTGTATTAGTAGCATGCCTAAGGTCAAAGAAAGTTGTCCCTAAGAACCTGAAATTGATTTTGTACATGCTTCAAAGTGAGTATTACTGTACGCCGAGTGCGCATGCTGAAAAGGTTCATAGTTTTTAAATGGAAGTCGAAAATAATGCACCCAAAATTTTTAATTCCGCCACTCTACACTAAGAGAATTGTTCTCCAATTATATATCTAGGCATGTGGCTAATATGCCAGTAGAGAGGTTGCATATGATAAAATAGAATAAAATTACTTAGTACTGCTATTGTAGAATTATTTTTAAAAACTAGGACAAATGTTACTTTTTTAAATCATCCAAAACACAAAATTCCTAGTTAATACAGGCTGCAGAAAATATACTACACTTTTTTCTCTCCGTTTCCAGATACAGGTCCTGGCCATATTTTTAAAAGTTTATTGTACAAAATTGTTCTATAGAACTTGAGAATTGCTTAAGCTCTGCTCTTATAAAACTCCGCGCGCTCCAAAGAGTACGTGTAGACAAGCTTGACGATGAGGGCACAGCTAGAATTCCAATATGCCTCTCCACTAGAGAATTAAAAGTGAAGTTGCTTTGACGTTTTGTAAGAATTACCTCCAGTCCTGCTATCGTCACTGAAATGCTTGTCAAAATGACAAAAGTTTTGATTGGGATTTAATTGATTTTCTCTTTACCCACGTCTAGTAGCACGACAGTAAGTTAACTGATTTTTTTTGAAAATACGGGCCAACAATACTGTCACTTTGGAGTAGTTACTGGATTACTTATAGCGAAAAATAGATTATGGTACAAGCCAAGAACGTAAAGAAAATGTCAAAGGTTGTTCCACAGAAAGAAATCTTTGCTTTGAAATATGAGGTTCGGAATAAAGTTCAGGAAAATTAATTCACTTGTTGCCCAGTCATATAGTAAGTAGGCAACGCAAGTCGCTTGCAGAAGCATTGTCGTGTGCTTGTTTTAAACTCCGTTTTTGTGGTCATTTTTAGAAGGGTTGCTTAACTTTTTTTGTTTGGGTTTCTAATTAACAGAAAAAGAAGGGGGGAATTCCGGGGGTTTCAGTAAATAGGCAATTTTCCATATATGCTCTTGAAAGGGGAAAGAAATTCCATAAGGTACGTTGCGGGGTTTTTTGACAATTTTATTGTGCCTTTTAACAGTTTCTTTTTTGGAATTTTTCGTAACGGAAACCATGTTGTATAACTTTAAAAACTTGGAAATTGGTCAAAGAGGGCACGACTAATAATGAAAAAATGGGCTTTGATGTTCCTTTCCAGTTAAGGTCAACTTGACACCAGACTATGTTAATACCCCTGTCATGTGTCTTGAAAGTTCTAATTTCATTGTTGGTTGCTAGTAGAAACTATTAGTTGATTATGATTGAGATACTTACTAGATGAAGTATTTTTACGCTTGATACGTTTTCACTCAATGTTACAGGAAGCATATGGGAAATATTGTCGAGACATAACAGCGCCTCATGCGATACCGGCTGAAGCAGGACTCTGTAAAGCATGGCGAAATATTAATACTTAGTGAATTATTTTTGTTAAACGAACATTTATATGGGTAAAAGATGTCAATAGTAATGACTCTCTTGTTAACATGCCTCCTGATATAAAGAAAAGCGAAAAAAGCATACCAAAGCCATAAAAATAATGGAAGCGTAAATATTTTTGTTTATATTTTTCAAAAGGTTAAAAAGCTATAAGGTAAAAAAGATTAAACTTAACTTAAGTCATGTTAACTTCCCATGTCACAGGGAAGCTCATTGTTTAACATTGTTTCAGCGTAGTAAAACGACTCGTTGGAGTGCTCTAGCCCTACTTTTCGTGATTTTTGGTGGTATCTTTTCCAATGGGTTTTGTGTCTATTCGTTTCTAAATAGTTCTTTTAAGTAGCTGTTACTTCTCCTTTAGTACGATGTCTTTTAATCATGAAGGTCCTTTCTCTGATAACACAAGTCTACAAATTTAAACTTTTTCTCTGTATCTTAACTGAATTCAGTCGATTCGCACTAAATTCGGGGCGCGGAATACATACGAATGTCAAAATAAAAACGTTGAGACCGCTCGCATTGTCTCACAATCGCTACCCCTATATCTCACATACAAATAGAAATGAGAGTGCTAGAGAGTGAGTTGTTTTTATATTATGACATTAGATAGCTATAACGCTGACTAAGACAACTACATATAACACAAAATATTTGAAAAAAACAATTTATACATTTAATTTTAAGAGGTTTTAAAAGGGTTTTTTTCTTGACACTTCTCCTGTGAACAGTCACTGGATCGTCTGTTATCAAGGTCTAGCAGAAATCGGCAAGTATACTTTAACTCCACTAGCCCTGGTATCTTTTCTGCAGCGCTGAAATATCTTGGTGAAAGCGTTCACCATACAAATGGCTGTAGGCACCACAGTTTTCAAGAGACCGTTCAAGATACAAATGCATGGAATGGATTTTAAGTGGCATATTACATTCAAGTTCCTGGTAAGCCCTCAACATATAATGTACTAGTTCCTTATAACTTCCGATTGACAGTTTCCTGAAAAGTTGCCCACAACAGCTTTAAATGAACACCAAGCAGTTATTTCCTTCTTACAAAGAAAGTCTAGAAAGGTAAAGTCTTGAAGAAGCTGTGTTGTTTGTGGACCGAGAAATATACCTTCTCGAAATTTTGTTTCGAAGAGCTTCGGAAAAACCCCGGTTCAACTTCGTCCATAGCTTTTACAAAATTTATTATTAAGCCAAAATTGACATCTTAAGCCTGTTTTAGGATTTTGTGTGGATGAACTAGTGGTTCAATTAAAACATTTTTCTCGCCAGCTGTTAACTTTCTTTGTGTCCAGCCTGCTTTTCCTGTAATGCAGGGTACAGCATCTACTACCCCACTCACAAAGAAAGTAGCAATATTTGGTCAACTTAAGCTACATGCCCATCAATATTGCAATGACTTTGAAGTTCCCATATATCAATTATTGATGATCGCAATAGATTACCTACTTTAATATATCTTTGAAGCTAGAGTAATTTTCCTTTGGTACAGCTGAGTGTTCGGTGGAATGGAAGGTAAGAAATTTTCATTATGCAAGAGAATAGCATTCAAACTGATCATTGATGAGCCAATGAAAAATTGCTGATTTGGATATTCAATTTTGAAAGCAATCAACTCACATATGAACAAACTGAGAATGGCACACACTCTTAAAGAACTCATTTAATGCCTGGTGTCTGTACCAGAAAGATGTTATTGTAGCCTCGGGCCCAAGGAGTCTCGGCTGTTGCAGTAGGGAACCTAAAAGTTCTGCCTTTTGCTTCGGTGGGTCCAAATCACGGACCGATCATTCAACTCTCCTTGGTTTATAATATGCCGCCTTGAAAGGTCTGTAGCACTGAAGGAGGAGGATACTTTACTAAGACTCGGTAGGCTGCTGACATCTTCACCTTCAATCAGATCTGAGCACTCGTCAGCAGAGGAAACTGAAATTTGAAATTGATATAATAACACTTAACATTAAAGCTAACAGTCATTGTCTAAACTTGACACCAAACCAAGATGTTTACTTCTTCAAAGTCATTGTACTATGTGAAATGACACCCAACTGCACCTTAACTATAACAAGTAAACATCTTAATTGTATGAGTGCCAGGAACTCTTCCGACTTCAGTGCTTTCTTATAATATATTGGCCAGCACCATTAGAGCCAGTACGTTACAGAGAAATATTGAGGTTAGTTTTCAAACCCCACTCTGAGTAATCGTGGAGGTCACGACAGGATTTCCTAATAACATGTATACCAGATAAGATCACTGGTGACCTAAAAAGCCCATAACAGGTAATACATGTATATAGCTGTTGTTTGAGGCAGTTTATTGACTGCTTTGTTTGAGGGTTTTTTTTCTGTTTGGGTTTTTTAGTTCTTGTAAAAGACGTACGCCATTGACTGATTCTCACACTTAAGCAGGCAATTGTACAAGAGTTACTTCTGGAATACGAGTTTCAAACAGAAGTATAAGTTATTGATATAAAATTTACACTACTGACATAAACGAAATTTTTTTATTTGTAAATAGCGCTAGGTTCATAGTCAGCTTTTTTCTGTTGCCGTATCTTTAACCACACTGTTGCCGACTGTCACCCCTCAGGCCTTCGTTACCTAAACTGGGTTTTGGATAGATAGATAGATAGATAGATAGATAGATAGATAGATAGATAGATAGATAGATAGATAGATAGATAGATAGATAGATAGATAGATAGATAGATAGATAGATAGTGAAAATGATGACTTGGATTACAGTGAAATGAAGACATCAAGCACAACCAAGATCTCTATTAGAAGCAAGGCCTTTACAAACGTACTATTTGCTGTTGGGTAGGAGCTTAGAGCAGATCGTGGACCTTCTTCAAGATGCTTTGGGGGATTTGCAAGAGCAGAAATTTACTTTTGGATGGAAAAAAAGAATGGAAGTGAATGACAACAGAACGGGAAAAGTGGATTTATCCTAGATATTAAGGGGCGGACTTTGTTCATACTAGATTGCTCATTAATGTTAAGTAGTAGGCAACACTCAAGATCCAAGAAACCAGTTAACTATGGAGCTGGAAGCAGTTAAGAACATAATGATGGTCTGTAGAAGCAGGGGTATTGGCATGAACCCGATAAAATGGCTTCTCCGGCCAGGAGCCTTCAGGATCGTTTTATATGACCATTAGACTTCCAAGTAACACAATCACTTAATGGCGTTAGAAGCTGCTTATTTTCATTTTTTATCACCACTGCACTGCAAAAAAATCTTATTTAGGTTTAATCCACTTTTTTCCTTTCATTTCTTCAATTATATTCTTCTCACTTTGGCGTTGTAATCGAGACGAATGCTACCAGAAAGGCCTTTGACCAAAATAAACATGGTTTTAATTGCAATATTTGGCAGAATCTAAATGTAAACAAGTAATAAGTATTCCATTTTATAGGTTATAGTGAAGCTACCATTAACGGTGTATTAATGCAGTTTCAATTAGCATTGCATTCCTTTGCAATCCCCATTTTTACAAGCAAGGTTTCTTTCATTGTTTAGGTCATTTCAGATCATCTTACACAGGTCTCATCACAAAAGGATAAAGATGTTCAAGATGTTCAAGCAGGCAAACAATTGGCGGACAAAGTGGAAAATGATACAACGTTGTTTAATCTCGTGAAAAGTGTTTCCCCAATTTTAGATAGAGTATCTTATGTCTTTGCAATCGAGAGTTCTATCCACCACCCGTTGCTGCGTTATGCTGGTACATTGGATTGTATCTTGGAACTAGATGGCAACGTTTGTCTTGTTGACTGGAAAACGTCATCAAAACATCGCAGAACAATTAGTAGTTTGTACGATTACCCTGTTCAAGCAGTTGCTTATGCAGGAGCAGCAAATTTTGACCACCAATATGATTTTCAAGTGAGTGTTTTTTGATTAGCTTTGTTTGGTAGGAAATAAATCTTCAGGAAGCGTGCTATGTTTATTTTGGGAATGCAAATGTAATTTATTTCCGTCTTGGGTATTCCACAGAGTATTATTTCAATGAAGAATTCCTCAAGAACTTTAAATGAATAATACATTAGAAACATTAATGATGGTATGTTCATTGAATTGACCTAATGGCATAAATATCTGATTTTTACCTACCTCTCAAAAAACAAGTTAGACGCACGTGGTCCATCTGACACGTCAGTTCAGCTGCGTTCTCTATTTTGTTTTAGAAAACTAATCATTTTAATAATAGTTAGCTGTTAGTAGAATAGTGAAAAATTTAAGAAAAAGGTTTCCTGTTAACAGCTCGCCCGTAGAAATCAAGCTTACATTTCATAGGACGTGGAGTAAGGCAGTTTATTCTATCATTTTGGTGATCCCCCACAAATGCCCAAAAGTCAAAAGCAGAATAAGTAATTAAAAGGTAGTGAAACAATTTTGCTTTTCGAGATATGTCATTTGAGAAATATTTTAGTTACAAAACTTTTAGTAACAAAAGTGCAGATTAGAGTATTAAATAATAAATCTGTTTAGAGAAAAACAGTAAACTGAAATAGCCAGGACAGTAATGTTAATGAAATTCGCTCCCCAAACAAAAAGTTTTAGATTTGCTTAAGTGATTTGTCGCTTCTTCTGGTGCGTGCCTGTGCACTTGCCTTTTGCTTGATATCGTATATTTCCATACAATCTACTGTGTATTTTTGTATTTGTATGATAGGGAATATTTAACCAGCAAATGGAACTAACTGTTCCTTGTTACTTTGAGGTTGAGATTTTTCCGTTCTGCCATTAAGAAATTTTGTTGTTGTTTGGCTTTTCTTTTTGTTTTGAAAATTGTTTTAATAATAGCTGACATATTGCTTTTCTCATTGCCCCTTCTTTTGTGGTGAAATAAATAAAAAAGGAGCTACAAAATTTTTTGAAGATTAACTGTTGATGGTCCATGGTTAAAAACTAGGGAATTCAATTGTTTAGCCCCACAGTTGTTGTTTTTTGTTGCGGGGTAACTTAAAAATGCCATTTTGTTAAAATCCGAAGGGAAGTCTTTCTATAATACAGTTGAAGGGATATTTCACGCTGCCCAATATTTTATCTGTCTCTTTATTTTTTGCAGGTATTCAGTACAGCTTAAGAAAGTTACCTTTTTTATTTTAGACCAACCACGTTGCATTAGTGATAGCATATGAAGATGGAAGCCCCGCAGATCTGCATTTACTGAGCCCCGACAAGTGTGAAAAATATTGGTTGTTATGGCTGGCGAGATTAGGTGCTTTCTACAAAGACTTCCCATGGGAGACTTTTCAGAACTGCCATGCAGCTTCCTTGAAAACAGACAGTGACCACCTTACTTTAGAAAATGAATCCCCAGCGGTAACAAATGCAAAACCTCAGTCCAATAAGACTAGATTGAAATTAACAAATGTCCTTACACTTTCAAAACCTTTTCTTAAAAAATACATTGGTTTTAGCAAAAAGTAATATAATTTGGTATAGTTCTACTTGAAATGTTATCAAGCGATACTGGAAATATTATATGATACAGCTTAAAACTATCCTTTTTTTTGTATATGAATGTACAGAAGAAATGAAATCTGTTGAATATACTTTCATGTTTTTGTACAAATGAATCGCGACCACTCTAAATCATATCTTAGAAAAGAACCTTCTAAATCTGATCAACTATTTCCAAACAAAATTGAATATGTGAAATTAATTGATATCACTAAAGATGGTATTAAACAACACTCAAGGTATATTATGAAATGTATTCATGATTTCACTAGCAAGTTTAGAATAAGATATCAACACTGTTGTAACCCCAGAACTGAACGGAAATATGTTTAGCGCAAAAAGTAACATTAAATTTCATAAAAAGTTAATGCATTTAAAGAGAAAGATACATAGATATTTAGGTAGATATTTAGATATACGGTAGATAGATAGATAGATAGATAGATAGATAGATAGATAGATAGATAGATAGATAGATAGATAGACAGACAGACTTTGATATTTTGGTTTTGTGATGCACAAATCAATATGATTTTTCCCGAGACAGCTCACTTCCGATACTTCATTTATACTTGACTACCCCCGCAATATTTGGTGAGGTTATAAACTGTCACTGCATGAAAATTGTATTCCTCAATGCTTACACATACGAGGAATAGAGATTTTGGAAGCCATTCATGGTATAGCAATGGTTACCTTACGACAAAGCCTACGGTGGAATAGGGAGGAAATAAAATTTGGTCTTATTTAAACCCTAGCATATGATCTACAAGGACAATAGAGCTATCAAATTTTATGAAGCTGCAATAGGAACATGTACAAATGTACCCACTTACATTTCTTGATGACAAACAGTGGGTATTAACACACCTGTATGTCTATTGTTTTCAACACAAGTTTGCCCAGGTCTGCCTTGGGATGTACCACTAGCATAAAGAGGGTGCACAAGCTTACTGGAGCAGCAGTGTTATTATAGTCAGCAAGCAGGAAGGGCGAGACCATGTATCTCCTGAGTGAAGAAAAGCAGCGCTACTTTACAGTTTCATTGTAGAAAGGGGAATGGTTGTTCATCTTCAAGAGTGTAAAAAGTATGAAAATGGTTTATTTCGAGCGACATGGAAAGGTATCGCGTTATCAACCATGGAGTTCAATGTGGTGTGGGTCTCTCTACGTGAAAAGATATGCAAAGACATGCATGAAGCAGAAAAACACCGGTAGACTAAGCTAAAGTTTCGGAGAGGTCTGACAGAAAAATTATTGGTTGACATTAATCCTACTTCAAATGAGCAGACGGACGAAGAGAAAAGGAAGGAATCATTACCAATTAAAGATGTAGAAGTGTTGACAGGAGACGATGAGAACTGCGAACTACAAAAAATGAATATTACTGATAGTTCTTCATTATACTGTTTCATAGTTTTGTATCATTAATATTTCAATAGCATTCATAATGGAAAAGACCTGTTATATGTTTGTTACCACTACTATCTTGCACTTTTTTCCAGCTGTAGATATAAAAACTGCTTCTGCATTATCTTATTCGAAGGTTTGATATTTCAACAAATTTTTCTCTCTTGAAGCACTAAAGCACTCTTTTCATCAACCATATATATAAATAAATATTGGTGTATAAATATTTTACGGACAGTGAAAGTCGGTATTTTACGGCCACTCAGTTGTTTTGTGAAATGACTAAAATTGCTTAGCCTTTTATTTAATGTTCATATTACACCAAGGGCCTGTACTGGTTTAGGCAACATTGGAAATGGTATGGAGAGCGCATGCAGGCAGATTGCATGATCGAACAACCAGTATTCAGTCTCATTAATATGATAATCATATCTTTAAAAAGGATTAATGGTGAATTCATTCAAAATCTTTAGTTCTATTTCTAATATGGTTTTGCCATTGACTAGATTGGCACCCCGTAAAACAATGGTTTAATTACCTTCGCTACCATCGCTTTGCAAGATTAAAGCCACAGGATTTCATAGACGATTTGATCATTTCATTGCTTAGTTCACGCCATGCTTGATTCATTCAGATCCATTCAATGATCACCTGACGAGGTGATGATTTTTAGGTTTCCTTTGTGTTTTGATGTATTCCAACGGTACCTAGCCTCACGTCGTGAATTTTATCAAACTCTGCTTCAACCGGCTTAATCCAGCACACATGAACCATGCATACACCCCGTACTTTCCGTGACTAATGACTGCCGAAATCTTGTTTTATTTTAATTCATTAGAAATGAAAAGTGTAATTCATAAATCTTCCAAGCTAGTAACTGGTGACTGAGGGCGACAGATCCCAATATTTTCTGTGAGTTGCTTGTTTATTTAATCGTTTACAGATGATGCTGAGACACAACGCCGCCTAAATTTGCCATTTAATTTTGAAACTTTTCTTTTTGCACGTTTGAAAACGATTAAAGATTTGACCATTGTTCTACCAGCCTTTGCTTTAATCTTGGATATTCGTGGCCTTGTGATTTAGGTACACCTTTTAACATCCTTTTCCCTTGAATGTTGTTCATACCTTATTCAACCAAACTGGTGTCTCGTCCATGGCGTAGTTGTTACGCAGATTAATTTTTTTTCATTTGGAGCCTTCCATATCGAAGAATATAGGACACTGGTTTGTTGTCAAGTTGGCCAGGGCACTTTTGAGTCTTGCATGTAAGTCGTCTGAGAGAAGGGCCAATATTTGTTATAAAATATTCGAGTTATCACCGACTAGTTTCGAACGTTTCTTAGGATTTTTCCCAGGTATCGATCCGGTCAAACACATCTGCTTTATTTCGTTAAATATCGCAATTAAAATCACGTTCCTTTTGGTTGATAGGTATTTTACTGGCATTCGACCGAATGAAGACGCCAGAATAACAAAACTAAAGTCAAGTGAGTTTATGAAAACTAACAACCACTCTTCATTTGGCTTTTTTCTTTATGAACATACGAGGTACTTTGGAGTTTTTCGTGTTGTTTACAAATCCCTTCCCAACCCACATCCAGAGCTTCACTGAGAGGTTTCCGACTGCGAATCTTAAAGGAGTAGAAATAGGAGCTTTATCGTGTCATTGGTTGTAAGCTTTTTCTGAGGTGTTGTACTTTTGTCCTTGCTCATCGCAATTATTTCTATTTTCATTTTCAGCATAATGAAACTGATGAACCCTGTGTTTCTTTCTGACTGGCTAGCAATGCTTTTAAAAGGATTATTTCAGGGGATATATCTGGGGGTAATCGTAATTATAATTGAAGAAATTTGAAGAAATAATTTGAAGAAATTATAATTTGAAGTAATTTGAAGAAATTATAATTTCCACCGAACAATTTGGAAATTTGAAAATCCGTTTTTAAAAAAAAACAAACTTTTGATTCAATTGTTATTATAAGGAAGGCAAAAATGGAGTTGGTTGAGTACCCAGAAAGAGTTAATTAAGCAATCTTAAAAAGCCTAATATAATAAAGGAAGCTAATTGAGACTATATTAATTAAAGAGGAAAAGGGCGAATTTGTTGCACCGAAAAGAAAACTAAAGACTTGTTCTCTTGAGACCAGACTTTTCGCTACCCGATACTTGGCATACCAGTCCAAAAAAGAAAGAGTTGCGCAGGGTCTCTCGTGGAAACCATTTATATCCACCAAAATCAGAGGATGTTAAGTTAGAAGAATCCTGGTCAATCCTGATTTTCATAAACGATTTAAAGAGGAAAGTAAAAAGCAAGAATTGCCACCTACACGAGTAATAAAATGTGTCAATAGAGAAACCGAGGCTCAGATGCTGACCTATGTATTCTGTAAAATAGTAGATTCTTAAATGCAGAGATATACTGAGAATAGCTGCTGTTTTAAACAGGAACATGACGAGTATCTTAAAGCTAGAAACACAAGAAAAATAAAGATCAGAATTTCCTCTCTCTCGTACGCCCAATTAGAAATGGTGATAACAGTTTTCAAAAAAAGATGGCAAAAATGTTTATCTTTTAGATTTATTTATGTAAGGTTTCTAATATGCTTAATTTTTTGATACCTTATTTTTACCACTAATGACATTACAGAATAAAGAATAGTGGCTCAGAATGCTCCTCTAAGTGAAAATATGCTGTTGCTTGTTGGTATCAAAGGTAACTTAGAAGTTGTCAATACAGATCTAGTCATTCTTTTACCTTAAATAGTCAACAAATCATTATTTGAATTTGATGTTGTAAAACAAAAAAAAAACAATTGCCAAAATACGAATTTAGAGCAAATTTGAAAAACATGTTGCTACTTTATTGTTATGGTATGCAATAAAAGACATTATTTTGTGAAGTTGAAAGTGGAAATTTATTGCTTCATCTAAGTAAAGGATATTTACAGAAATAACATAAAGAGATAGACATACTATATTTCTATGTATCCTGACCGTAGTACAATTAGACATTTGTCAAATCTACCATGACATCCTGGTTAGTATATTGTAGATCTCCATTGATGATTCAGTGATAGTATTGATTGAAATAATTAGCACGCTTTTGCATTCTTTCTCTCATTGTGCTCATTTCACATTTCTGACGCCCATAAACCTAAACCAAGTGCTTACAACGTCCAGAAGACAAAAATTAATTGAATTGGCGTATTCTGAACTAAACCTCTTTTCAATGCATTTTGGTTATGCAATTTTCGAGTTCAAACCAGCGTTTCAAGTTCATACGAGGAAATTGACCAAGCTTGCAATGGCAAAAGATCGATCACAAAAAGTCGGTAAGCGACACTAAGCATTCGTTGGAGACAAACGGCTGGGATGCTAACCTTTCCCTAGACGAATCCCTTGAAAATGAAGCCTTGTACTTTTCCTTAGTTTTAGTTATACTTTAAAAATTTTGATTTGTAATTAAGTGATGAGAGGATTAAAAACTAATAGATACTGATGAAATAGTCTCTACAAATACGTTTATACAGTCATTTGGATAATGGACAATGGTAAAGGGCATAGTAACTATTTACTATGATATGAGATGACCTTCTCTTTAAAAGAAATTCATTGGAATTGTCCTTGAAGTAATTTTTTGTGTTATCCTTCCTGTTCGTCTTGACTCCGAAAAACAAACGATCTACTTAACAGTCGAGGATCCATGATGTCAATGTAGGGTACGGTACGTCTTTCTACGCTTGTTCGTATTTGACTTCTTCTTTCAGAAAGAAATCACCAGTCCAGTTTATTCAGTTTAGTGAGGAAACCATTTTGTTTTCAATATCCTAAGAGTGACGACCTATGTTTAGAATTTATTAAGCCTTTTCCCTTCTTCCAAGATCCTGATGACTGACATTGCTATGATACACAATACCTCCAAGAATAATTTTACTTCAACAATTTCTTTTCACTTGGTATAATAAGAAAACCCTAATCTTTGAGTAATTTTACTGTATTTGTCTATTTATATAGATAAAATGTATCCTGTCCTATTTTGAAAAAGATGAATACAGCAATGTTTAATCCCAATTTTATAGTCAGAGGGCCTCTGCTGTTCATAACTGAGCCCTTTCTTGCCAGGACTACGTTTTCTGCAAAGCGTTGATTGTCAGTTTAACTGTAACCATGTTAGGAAAAAATAATACAGCCACAAGCAACCGATGCAATAAAATATAAAATAATAAATGGTTTGAATAGCAATAAACCGCCTGTTGTTTGTGATGATTGTGTATTGTTGAAAGTAATTCTTCCTTCTATTGCCTGCACAAATGGGTTATGTGTCTGCAAGTACTCGATTACCAACTCAACATCCGTTTTCAAACCAAGTTCCATAGCTTCTCTCTTGGATTTTAATATGGTAAATCCCATGCCACCATCCGCAATATATTTTGAAGTCATGACCTAAAGAAGAAATAGGTTTTAAGTTTGAATAGTGCCTGTTTGATTATCAAAAAGGGAACAGAAATTAGTCAGTTAAACAAAAAATACTATTTTTCAATAAGTACAATTTTCCCCTTCTTTTTCTTTACTACTTCTTCATGCCCTCACCTTATTGTAGCAGAAATAAGCGGAAATAATTCAATTATTATTCGTCAAAACAAATTCATTGGACTTAAGGCAAGAATGATTTATTCAAGTATAGACTAGACGTGAAGAAAGAATAGACCATTCAAATTGAAAAAGAGTATGGTAAGGAGCGTAGCACCCGTAGCTGTGTGGGTACAGCAACAAAAAATCCTAGAAGTCCTATAAACGTCGAATCCAGTATGGTACATTTTTTAAAATTTCACTTGTCCACAGCGTCTTAACCTTGGATCAAGCAAATGTTTGTGTTAAAAGGAACTTACTAATACATGGTGAGAAAAGTAAGATAAAAAGTACAATTATTTGAAGAGGCCTAACATTTAGATAAAGTCGCCGTAATTATATGAGATATTTAATTAAATTAGTTTATATTAGGTAAACAGTTGACTGAATAATTGGCTAAATAGAAACAAAAAAAGCAATAATATTATAAACAGGTAGCAAATGCCTTGAATGGACGCTGGGAACCAGTATGACTTTGACTAATATTGCTATGTCTTCCTCCCTTGCCACCGTTCGGCAAGAAGGACGTCATAGCAATATCATTTTTCCAGATTTTTTATTAGGAATATTTCAATACTTTACAGCTGATTAAAAAGCATACTTTAATGCAAAAGTATATCTTGTACTTGCGTGATTCATTCTTTCCTCAGGTTTCTTTCATTGTGAACGATATGGCTGCAGAAATTATTTGGTTAAGAACGTAATGCTGATGGCTCATGTGTTAGAGCATGTGGGCATGACAGCCATAGCCATTTGTTCAAACCTATTTTGGTGCACACATATTCTCAGTTCTCTAGAAATTCAAAGAGGTACACGTTTTTGGTACACGAGTACGACGGAAAAGGAGGGCGAGGGGGATAACGAGAAGGAAGAGAAGAAGCAATGAAACATTCACACTGAACCTGTAATGGAAATTTCAAGTTTACGTTGCTCCTCATATATATATATATATATATAATTTCAATAGAGAGCATTTGAAGGTTTTAAGTTGATTCGTTTGTTCATACTAAATGAAAGTTTGTGGAATTGATACTAGATAAGTACATATTGCCATATATTTTACATGGATTGATTACTAAACAGCAGCCATCCATAAAGCTCATTAACTAATGTTCGAAAACACTGTAAATTAAAGCCAATTTTTTTGACATTGAACCAAATATATGGAGTTCTCAAATTTATGTGACACTTAGTTTAGTTTACTTTATCGTTCTTGGCAATCACTACAAAACGTTCTCCTCCTTCTCTATGCTATGACATTGTTTCTTTTTCTTATTTCCTTCCTTTCCTTTCCTTTTCTTCTCCCTCGCATTTTTAACGGAAATTAAAGATACTATCTCATTGGTTACTGCCTCTTCTGGATAATATAAGACCAATGTGTGTTTTGATTTACGAGAAATATATATTGGACAAACTGTGAACAAAATGCATGTTGATTTGGAGAAGCATGGTATATCACATTAACAAACCTATCATCAATAAAGCCCTTGAAGAGCGTTTAATACTTAAGGAAGAAATAAAACAAATAGCTATAGACTATAGCTTTATCAATTCTAATTCCAATTCTAATTCTATTCTTACGTTTTATTGATGATGTATCATCAAAGAAGCATTGATCTGACGATACTCTTTTCCCCATAAAACAACAATCAGAGTTGCACTAACCTTGTAAAGCCCTTCTTCTTTCAAGGGCTCATATTGCGGTATCCGACATTTTGTACATAAAACCAGAACTTTATTGACAAAATACCTTCCATTTTTGTCAAGCTTTACTTGTACACGGAGACCTTTAGGAGAACAAAAGATACAAAGGTAAAAATACAAAATCTGAAAGGGTGGAAAGTGCTATAGCATTAGTTGAATGTCGAGCTAACATTAATTTATAGATTGATAAACCAGTATAATTGGTACACCGCCAATAAATTGATAGAAACATTGGTGGTAGAGCCACCTCATTACAACTGCCCTCATTTGTGAGTGAGCTTTGTGGTAAATAGTCTATGTTGTTGTTCCTTCTAATATCATTACAATCACCACAGGGCTCGATGAGTCGACCTGCTTAGGTTTTGCTTCCAGCTGTTGCTTTCGGGAATTTATTTCCACTTTCAATTTTTCTTATGACAGTTTCAACCATGAGTGCCTCTCAATATCCAGCAGAACTTCAACAAACAGGATGTGCTAAGAAAATTTGGGTCAAAGACTGACTTCATATCTGTGAAAGTAAAGTTGAGATACTGTAGTGCTGGGTCTACACAGATCCAAAAAACCTGTTTTCTTAAAAAGTTTTCTTTTTTGTTTTAAATAATGTCAGAGATTTTCGTTCAATCTTTTCCTCAGTGAAAACTTTTTTTACTTCTGAATCTCCTCATTATTCTTGCCCTTGGTAAGGCGAGTTTTATTAATAGCTATTAGTAACAGTGATATTCATGATGACGGCTATTTACCTTTGATTCGATTTGACTATGCAACTAAGTTTCATAGTCTTGGTACCTATGCCAAACAAAATCCTTCAGCTATTAGTGTACAAGAACTTAATGCTAAAAGTAGGCCTATCATGTACTTTAGATTGTTTCTTTTTCAGGTCTTTTGATACCTTTCTCGTATTGATTTTCCTCTTCTGATTATTGAGACACTACGTATAAAGCTCCAGACTAGCATCAGCTTGATTGCATTTTTGCCTTTAATGACTTTAATGCTCATTACATGAGCTGGTTGATAGATTCTAATCCGACTGACAGACCTGGAGAAGTAACTTACAACTGTTCCTCAGCATTGTACTGTTTCATCTTTACATACCTTTTATCTACTGACCATGTTGTTGTTACTGTATGGTTTAAGTTACAGTTTTAATCTTCATGACCAACCACATCATTGTACGAATTTTGAATTTGGTTCACAGAATGGGTTCAAGCCAGTATTAAAGCATTTGTATCTGGTCGTAGTTACAGAGCCAAATATCATTCTTGTTCATGATTAAATCATCATTGTCATTTCATAATCATTTCTATATGCAGTTTCAACGTGAAGAAGCTTATGAACCTCGGGTTCTTTCAAACAGGCTAGGCATGCTTGTTAAAAAACGGTTTCTGATCCTTAACCAAGCTATTACTCTCTCATACAAACATCATTTGATTGAAGTCTCTTCTAAAGTTACCAAGCGATGTAACCTACTAAGGCGTATTGCTGGCAGTCGGTGGGGTGCTGATTTCTCGACTTTGAAATCATCTGCTTTAGCCTTGTGTTACTCTGCTGCGGAATATTGTTCTCCTGTTTGGAGCCAAAGCCATCACTGCAATAAAGTTGATGTTGCACTTAATGAATGCTTGAGACTAGTGAGTGGTTGTATAAAATCGACTTCAACTGATGTTCTTCCTATTCTTTGTGGTATTGAGCCTGCCGACTTAAGAAGAGATAAAAATAT
>RDPX01000267.1:194273-229349 GCA_003991215.1 Morbakka virulenta
ATATTGTATCTTAACATTGTAATCAAAGAGGTAGCTGAGAACCAACCAGACATGAACGTTTTGGCATATGCGGAAGACATCGCGCAACTGGCTCAAAGCGAAGAGGATATACAAACTATCATGTTGAAATGGGATAACACCTCAAAATATGGGCTAAAACTCAATACAAAAAGGACTGAGGTGATGGTACTAAGTCGCTCACCAATCAACTGCAGGATAGTACTGTCTGATGTTGTGCTAAACCAAGTAACGACTTTCAAATACCTTGGGAGTACGGTGGAAGAGAATGGTTTGATAGACATAGAAATCACAAAAAGACTTAGCCAGTTCTCACAGAACGTTGGATGCCTCTACCGATTACTAAAGGATAAGGATGTACCTAAAAAGGCCAAGAAAATTATACACACTGGAATCCTGCGACCTTTTCTTCTATTCGGTGCAGAAACGTGGACCATTACAAAGAGAAACATGTCGAGAATAACAGCAACAGACATGCGCGTGGTACGTCTTATCCATGGAGTAACTCGTAGAGACAGGAAACCTAACGAAGATCTCTGTAAGGATCTGAAAATACCAATTATATCTGACAGAATCAAATCTATGCAACTCAAATGGTATGGCCATGTGATGAGAAGAGAGTCTGACCATGTATCACGACAGGCTATGAGATACACTATAGACGCTGTGAGACCCACAGGCAGACCTCGCAAAAGGTGGCACCAATATATAGATGACTACCTGCATGAGAAAGAGACTTCCCTCGACGAGGTCAACGAGCAGCAGATGTATTCCGACAGAGTTCTGTGGCAAAAGATGTCGAACTTCCCTGACTCACGAGCAAACTGCTCACCAGGAGTTTGGTACAAAAGGTACGAAAGGTACAGGTTTCTCAAAATTGTAAGGATGGAGGATTTTTCAACGGAACTCAAATAAACTCGGATGAGTAATATTTTGAATACAACGTGATCTTATATTGATCTACAATCTGGGATGTCTCTGTTTTTAAGTAAAGTAAGGGTAGTTTTGTACTTCATTTACATCACTGATCTCAGATAACTTTTCTTCTGGTGAGTTCTAAAAACTTAAAAGATTTGTCAATAACTTTGTCATTATTTTTATTGTTTATATTTTTCCATTTCTAAATAAAAATAGCATACACTTTGTGTACAGCATTGTATTTTACTTTGTTGCCAACACTAGGAAAGGACTATAATATATCATAAAGAAATAAAAAAATCATGGAGCCCTCTGCCAATCATTGTAATAGTTTGTTAAAGTATTGCTCCAAAAATATGTCTTGTAATTTAAAAAATAAAAATTCTCCCCTGAACAGGTCGGCTAACGAGTTGGTATGGTTTTGTGATGCACACTCAGTAGAAACCCATGGCTTATAGCTGAATGGATTCTGGTCTTGTAAATGTGCAAGGGGGGGTTATGATTTGCCGTTCTGACACTTGAATTTGATCTGCTCCACTGTAAAATTTGGGTTACGAAAATAGATTACTCTTCGGTGATCAACGTCATAGAAAGGTATTTAAATAAAGTGCAAACGATTAAGAGTATTTTTCATAAAAAATGACCAATGTAAAATTCTGTCAGGTTTGTCCAATTGGTGCTAATCTCATTTCTGGATTTTATTTCTTTTCCAATAAACTTTAGGCTTCAAAGAAATTACAAGAATTTGAGAAATTTTAATTGAAATTGCTTTTTTTAATTGTGAACCAAAGTGCTGTTTGTGATCCATGGCAAAAGTATTGGTTAGCAAAAGTGTATCTTAAGGCTTATTTGGATTCCTAATCAACGATATCAAGAGCAGATTAAAACTAATTTCAACCTGAATGCGAGCTGCAACCTTTCTGTAATAACATTTTGATTGTGGGAAGAAAAAATATAATAAAGTAGGAGCAGTCTAATCATAACACTTACATTAAAACGCAGCTCTTAAAAAAATGCACAGCAAAATTGCAGTTAAATTCAGATTCCTGAGATAGTAGGAAATAACATCGGCAAAAACAAAAATCTTTGTGAGTCTGATATTCCATGTGTTACGTTTAACTGTTCAATCAAGATAAACCAATCATAGAAGAAATCAAGATTTTTCCTTTTTTTTGCATCAACAAAAATAAGTAAAAACAACAAGATATGACTGAGGATTTGGAGATAAATTTGCGCAAAGGTTCATACTCGAAGAGATGCACAGTTGACCTAAAGGACAATTTAACTAACTAGACACTCAAGAGGCTTCATTCGAGTCCGTTATTGAGTAAACCACATTATTTGTCTCTTTTGGATTTTACATTTATTCCGAGGTTTGTTTTGAACTACAAGGTTAACACTACTGACAAAATTTGTATTTCTTTGGGTACAAGAAATTTGAGCTGAAAGTGCGGTCCTTAATGATACAAGGTGAGAGGAAGTAAGGGAGATTAGCGTAAAGAGAAGACTAGCTAATAACTTTGTGGGGCTTTTTTAAGAAACCGGAGAGCTGAATTGTGGCAAGTTTACCGGCTTTGGTCCAGCTGCGTTTTACAGCCAACTAACTGCGACGTGAAGTGGAGTGTCTTTTGAGAGGAAAAATGAACAATCAGGGGATTAACTAAAATTTCAGTCATACAGATTTTGTCTTTGTTTAAGATAGTTGTTTGCATACTTATTCTGAAGTTTAAAATGTCATGTCACCTTTGTCATGTTGTCCTACTCTTTTGACTGCAGACATTTAACCATTGACAACAAATTGTCAGAGATGTCATGGATGAAATAATAGGATCATGGAATAAAAGTTCCTTTTCGCAGATGATTTCATAATTGGTTTTGATGTCTTTAAGAACCCCTTGCTTTTTTGATAAGATTTATTTTAAATGTTCATGCCACTGCTTGCATTTTCTCATAATGATCTTGTGTTTTCATTTTTAGAGCTCCTTATGGAATTGGCAGTGACTGTTTGACACTGCAAAATTAACTGAATGGAAAGTTAGACCTAGACTTAACTGGCATTTAGATAAGACTATATCACAGAAAGTCACTTTAACAGGGCGATTGCGCTTTTTTCTAGCAAATTTAGAAACGGAGTTATCCAAATTTCATGTGATTACTGCGTTAGATATACTAGCGACATTCAAATGCCATGAAGTATTTGAAGAGAATATGACAGTGATAAAGAAGTATCTCCTATTCTGGTAAAAATGCCAATGTATCTGTCTCAGAACTTGAATGAGATCCCAGTGTTTGTGGCTCAGACGTGTGCCTTTTGTCATTCATGCAAATGAATGACAAAAGGCACATGACAAAGGGCCATGTGTATTTCCGAAATTTTCCCTATCGGACAGGGTTCTCAGAGGACCATCAATGGAAATGACGGATTTTACTGTTCTTGAAAGAAACGACGATTAAAAGGCGAAATGCGTTACAGGAAATTCGAGCGTTCCATTTTCGAACGCCGTGCGTTCGAAATTCGAATGTTTTGATGTCAAACTTTGTTCGGATGCCTTTTTCCATACTTGCTCAGTTGAATTGAAAGGAGAAAGACGTGTTGTGTTCATAAAGAAGACTTTGTTTAGGATTGGTAAGTTTCTTATGATTTTGTTTTTTTTGCCTCGTCATTTGGAATTTCTTAGACAGACAACAATAAGGTTTATTTAGCTTTTCTTTTCTTGATTATTACTCACTAGCACTATATCTTATCGATAAGAACTATCAAATTCCTTGTTTGAAAACTCTTTTGCTGGAACTTTCATGCTTTTGAGGCCGTGTATGCGTAACGTATGTTACAATCTTTTCATTGTTTGACAAAAGCAAAAGCCATTTTTATTTTGGTAATTATGTTCCGAGCAGTGAGATTTTTTTGTGTAATCATCGGTTGTAACTATTGCTTTTTGAAGTGAGTTAAAAGCCAGATAACGTGAGCTAATCAACAATTCCAAAAAGGGTTTAAGATAGATATAGTTTAAATTGAGTAACATACGTTATGTTTACTTCTTTTTAAGTAAATTTACATGTGTAAAGTTAAAAGTGGTTAATTCTCTTGTCCAAACCTTAACATTATAATTGTGAAGGTCTGGAAAACAAGAAATTCATCCGTTTTGTTTTTGACAGCTAAAAAATACAACTTTAGTTACAACCTAAAATGTAACGTATGTTACAATTTTCATGTTAGAGCTCTTGCTCATTGTGAGTTGTTTTTCTTTGTAGTTCCTTGTGATTTTCTTTCACTGTTAACATTGGTGGTTTAGACATGAATATTTTGAAATAGGAAATAGTCTAGCAAACGTAGGTGAGGCCACAACAGCGTTACTTTTCTCTCTCCTTTTTTTCTTAGATTGTTGTTGAAATGGCGAAAACAAATGCGCAGAGACAGAAAGAATATCGGGAGCGAAAGAAATTGGAGAGCGACAAATTCTTGGAAAAGGAGAGGAACCGACAAAAGAGATACTACAAAAAAACTTCTGGACTGAATAAAAAGCAACTCAAAGAGAGGAGAGAAGCCGTTAACGAGCGTGTAAAGCGGTGTAGGGCAAACGCAAAACGTTTACGCGAGAAACAAATCGAAGAAAATAACAAATCAACAGACACAGATGGAGCTGCATCACCCTTGCTGGTAGCCATCCAATTCCCCAAAAGGGGAAAGAATTCTAAAAAGCGAAAGAGACAGAGTGACAATAAACTTAGATATAAAATCGCGAAACTGCAAGACCACAATCACAGGCTTGAATTAAAGTGTGATTCGTTAAGGAAAAAAAATTTCCGTCGTAGTTCAAAGCATACTACACCGTGCACATTAACACCGAATTCGAAAGCTGTGAAAATGATGACGGCCGTTGGGATAGATCCCAAAAATGCTCCAGAGATGAAAAAGCAGTTGCTTTTTGCTGAGGCAATCTCACTAGAAATTAAAAAGACTGGTGAAGAAAAGCGCAACAAAAGAAAATCAATCCGCACTTTCATAGGAGGGAAAATTCTCAAGAAATACAGGCTTGTATCTTTCGCTGCCTCGAAAACGGGCACAAACAGGAAAAAGCTTTCAAAGGTGAAAGGAAAGGTGATCAATGAAGAAACTAAAAAAAGAGGTTTCGAACCGAAAGTACATGAGAAGGTTTTAGAATTTTACAACAGAGACGACGTCTCAACTGCTCTACCTGGAAAACGCGATGTCAAGAAAGTAAAGAAACGACGTGTCCAGAAAAGGGTATTAAATGATTACCTTAGTAACCTGTACAAGAAATTCAGTGCTGAGAATGTGGATATAAAACTTTCCTTTGCCAGATTTGCACGTGTGAGGCCGTCGCATTTTACACTGGCAAACTTTTCCAATAGGAAAACATGTTTATGTACGTACCACCAAAATTATGCTCTCCTTTTGAAAATGATCAAAAAGCATACAAACATCCCAACCCGGCCAGAAACTTTCATTAAGTACAGCAACGATCAGATTGTCGAAAAATTTGAGTTGATGAAGCTTAAAGTCGACAAATGTGAATTTGATATGTGGAAAACGATTCCTGTCATGCATAAAGGCAAATTGGTCAAGAAGATGAAACTTGTGAAAGAAACCTTAACTCACGCCGAATTCAAATAGAAGTTAATTGCGGATACCGAAAATTTCAGGAGTCACGTCTTCCGTATCAACGCACAGTACACAGAGCAACGAAAGGTGAAAGAAAACCTCTTGCCAAACCATGTTTATATACATATGGACTTCGCTGAGGATTACAAATGCCGGGCCCAAAACGAAGTTCAATCAGCGTACTGGAGTCAAACCCAAGTTACCATTCATCCAGTTGTTATGTATTACAAATGCGATGACAAATTACAACACAAAAGTTTCGTTTTCGTCTCAAACGAATCTCGTCACACTTCGACCTTTGTCTACACTTTGCTCAAAAAGTTAGTTCCCAAATTAATTCAAATCCTACCGCGTTTGGAGATGATTCATTATTGGACGGACTCCCCTACCAGTCAGTACCGAAACAAAACCATCTTTAAAATTGTGAGTTGTCACGAAGAGTATTTTGGCTGTCGCGCTTCTTGGTCCTATATGGAAAGTGGACACGGCAAAGGACCTTGTGACCCTATCGGTGGTACAGCAAAGCGTAAGGCCGACCAAGTCGTAAAGAATGGAAAGTTTGTAATTCAAGATGCCTATGACTTTTATGAATGGGCAAGGAATGATTCCACTGCCATCGATTACACATACATCTCTGTCGAAGATTACGAGGAATCAGCACTATTCCTTAATGCAGTTTGCAACAATATTTGTGCGGTTTCTGGAACCATGAAGTTGCATGCAGTTCAATCGGTAAAAACAAACTATGTTTGGGTTCGTGACACAGCATGTTTTTGTGCAAAATGCTTCAATAAAACCTTTCAACCAACAACGTGTTGTGATGGTTGGAAAGAGCACTGCGTGACAAAGTCAAAAGATGACGAAAACGATATGAATGACATCCAGGAGGAAGAAACCATAAGCGAACCAACCGAAGAAGAAATTTCTGTAGAGCCTGAAATCGATGATTACGTTGCAGCTGTCTATGATCGAAAAATTTACGTTGGCAAGGTGCATGAAGTTGATGAGAATGAAGCATATATTCATTTCTTATCTCATAATGGAAACCTGGCTCGAAATTCTAAATTTTCGGTACCAAAACATAAAGATGAGGTTTGGGTGCCATTCACGGACATTTTATGCCTAACACCACAACCGATCGCAACAAAACGTGCTCTTGAAATTTGCCCAGATGCTCTTGATATTGTTCTTGGAAAGTTCAGAGATTGGCAAATGAAAAACTAAACATTTACATGATATTTAGAGAATCTATTTCGAATTTATTTTAGATGTATTAACATTCCTTTTAGCATCTTTTCCAAGATAATCCAAGGTATAGTCAACCATTCGACTCCCTTCCTTTATATTTCATTTGTTTCCATTCCAATATTCCTCTAGTAATTCTAATTTGTGATTCTTTGAAAGTCATTATTTAGAAAACATAGAAATATACAACACAGGTTATGATGTTAAACCAATTGATTAATATCTAATTAATTGTAAAGTGACAGTCTAATGAATCGGCCGCTGCAGTGAATTAAGTCCCACCCTTTTTTAGGATACTTAGAATGTTTTAGTTTGTTATAATTTTGTATTTTAACTTGGTTCTAAGCTTAGCTATTCATTGTCGTGCCTTTTCCAGTTAAGCTTAGGTATTTCAAGGAGCTACTTTGAGAAACAGTTACTTGTGTTGGGCTAGTGTTATTATGTAAGCAATGAACCTTTCACGAAAATGTTGTGGCTTTTTAGGCTTTAGAAAGAATTTAAGAACACCAAACAAGGAATAGTTAGAAATTCCACATTATGTAACATACATTACTAAGTTTAATCCTTAAATATATCTTTGAACTGTAAAGTCATACAAGAATCAAGTTTAATTACTGCGTTTTTTCCATCCCTTAACCTCTTGCTCACATTATTCAGGACTTTTCTTTAGGGTAGTATTATTTTTTCCCGATTCCATGTTATTCAAATGCTGATGTATTTTTTTCTAGGAAATTTCAAATAACTTTTTTCAAGAATTTTTCGATGTTTCTCTAAATTCAACCACCCGAAGTTAATTTTGTTACAGTAACGTCTTACTTTATTTAGTTAACTTCAATTAGCAACAGTAAGGGTTCTTTTTAAATTTACCTCACTTCAAAGAACTGTTACGTAGGTTACACCAAACATTTAGTCTATAACTTAAAATAACTGTAAAATGAGAACAGAAAGGATCTTGAAGTGCGCTTTAATGATTTTGACTCACTATAAGGGTGTATTTTCAGATAAAATCGAACTTGTTGTTAGAGAACGAGAAAAAAAATCTCTCATTTTGACAATTTTTGATATTGAAATGTCCCACTTTTTTGAGAATGGATCGTAGTAAAGCAAAAGTTTAGAAAAGAGTTCTATTGTAGAATTTTTGCAATATTTCAATGTCAGTATATAGTGCTAGTAATAAGGTTACGGCCATAAATTTGCTGGCTATACAAGTAGTTTCATACAATTTCAAAATGTTGTACTAGACAGTGCAAGAAACAAAAAGGCTAGACTTAAAAGCTTAAAAACTAATGACAGTCAATAGCATAATGCAATAATGCAAAGGAATATTTTAAAAGGTTATATTTCCTCATGGGTAAAGGAAGAAAGAGTTTGCTTCAACCTGAAACGTACATTAATCCACAGGAATTGGATAGCAAAAATATCCAGATGCAACGGAAGGCTGGATATTATGACCTGTCAACAAATACCACAAAAGTAAGCAAGTCCACTAAATATGTAGCCATATCTGGACGTTTGAAAAAAAAATATTGCAACTAACCTTAAAGAAAAATAATGGAATAAAAGCAAAATATGATTAGTAAAGAACCTAAGCGAAAAAGATTTGAAGTTATTAGAACTAGATGACAACAGAAACGTTTGCATACTCAGTATGAACTGAGAAGTATAGATGCTGACCTTGACTAACCAAAAATCCACCAGTAGCTGATGTATGCTGTTAAGGCAGAAACAAAGGGATTCATATGCCAGTGAAAGATAAAATTCTTTTAACAAGAAACTTCAAGAAAATACTGTCTTGAAGGAAGCTGACTGTAAAAAAAAGTTGAATCACCTGACATCTCATCTGGGGAGCTCTATGTCCTATTCTGTCATCAAAGGAATGTAAAGAAAGACAGAAAGGGTGAGTCAGTACTTGCATTGTAAGATCTGCAAGCGCTATGGTGCAAAATATGATTAAATTGGTATATGGGAGTTATATGGGATTTTATGATCCGCACTAACAGTTCCATAAATGCAAACCTGACACTGTAATAAGGACCGTAAAGAAAAAACTGCCATATGATATGACTGAAGTGATTGTTAGGAATATCTCTCACAAAGAATATGAAATGACAAGCAAAGCTCTGGCTAAAATATTGTTTGGTTCATTTGTATATTTTACTTATCTAGATAAAGAGTGCTTAATAAAAAGTTAAACTTTCGATAAAAATGGCTCAGTCAGAGAAATGGAAAAGAAAAGTCGATATAAAGATCTTGAAATAGAAATACAAAGGATGTGGCAAATTAAAACCGAAGTAATACCCATTGTGATAGGAGCACTCGGTGACACCAATAATAATAATAATGATAATAATAATAATAATAATGATGATGATAATAATAATATTGACGATGAAAATAATAATAATAATGGAAGTGATATATTACACATACCATTGCTGTTTTGCTTTTCTAGTTGCCTTTTGTTCTGAGGGCTGTGAATTCATATTCCCAAAGCTTCGTACAAAGCTTTCATGCTACTGTTTCAGTGCTATCCAGTTAGTTTGACATTGGTTTTGCGGAGAGTTGTACCCTCGGGCTATTAAAATTTTTCAGGTAAAATTAATTTTATTAGGTAAATTCGTAGTCCCCTTTTATCCCAAACAAAGACTGCTTTGGGACGCCTCTGACTATTAATTACATATGAATGTCATGGTCTAGTGAGCTTGAGTTCTTTTTCTGAAATATATTGTGGGAATTCTTCAGTTTGTTTATTTATTTATTTATTCTTCAGAATTCTTCAATTAAATGGTGTTTCTACCTGAGGCTGACAAAGACTTAGGGATAAGAAACGCAAAAAATAATTCCACGAACCGAATTAAACCTTTCAATTGATGTGATAAGGATACGATAAAACGATATTAATACAAGATGATTTCAATAATTGGTCTTCATCGGGCAAGTTGTTTTGCATTTCTAGTTGCCTTTTGTTCTGAGGGCTGTGAATTCATATTCCCGAAGCTTCGTACAAAGCTTTAATGCTACTGCTTCAGTTTTTGAAACTATTTTTAAACTATTTAGTCAAACTAGAAAATAACGTAATTAATTCAAAAAAAGAACATAAATGTGTATATAGACTTTAAATGGAACATTTTAACTACATTTTGTAAAATACCCTTTTTAGTTTTGTGCTCATACCTATATTCTAGCATTGAATTAAATCAAATTTTGTAGTCTTAGTACAGTTCTGTGCATATTCTTATATCTGTTTTATTAACTATTTTGAACATAGCCTCTTGAAATTGTAAAATGAAATTGATCTTAAGACATCTCAATATCTACCATCGGAACACATTATTGCATTAAAAGAAATAAGGACAGCCAAATTATTTATGACTAAGGCTGTAGCAACTTCTCTATGTTATACCATTCCACAATTTTGAATTCACTAATACAGAACAATGGTTTCCTACAGCAATGTCGTTAAAACTGTCAAATATGAAACTGAAACAAATCCATGCAGGTCAACAACGTTGGGGATCATCTCACCGTAATAAGATATTGTAGCCTTATCTTACTCACCTACTTACATCATTTTAAGATGTATTTTATCCTTCTTTGATTTCAAAACATATCGACTGGATCAGCCGAGGAATAATGTAAAAATTTTGGTTTCAAAGATTTACACACATTTGCATAAGCAACAGCAGTTAAAACAGTAAGAGAAAAGAAAACAAATACTGTTTCTAATGTTACGATACAAGTTGCTGTTGGTCTCCTGTTAGGGGTAAAAATACTCAGCTTATCGGCATAATCATAAACCCTGTGGACAAATTGTAACTCCTTTCTTCGTGGGCAAGACATAGGAAATTAAACCCACAAAAGATAAAATGTGCATTTGTGCTAATCAAGCTATGTTTTGAGAAATAAATGATTGCTATTATGTATCTTTTATATACTGAGGTAAATATAGTGATGGCCCAACTCACATTCATACTCATACTACTCTCTGCATATTGTCAAATAGATATTCTGCTAATCTCATATATCTTAGACTTAACCTTAAAAAATGTTAAAAAATTCTCTCGCCTACAAAACCGACACCGATTCTTTTTTAGTGATCAAGTAAAGAATTACGATTTAATGTTGATGTATATTTGACCCTTCCAAGAGTTTATTCATTGTTACGCTTCAATATAACATCTACTTTATGCGGATTGACCAGCCACCACTGTGTTCACAACATGAAGGCCTGGCGAAATTAATTATTTATAGCACTTGTCATTTAAATGTAATAAATATAGCAACGGGTAGCAAATGTTTATATGGAAATCCAATTTTACCTTGTTTCCCCTTTTGGTAGACAGTGGTAAGCACTTACTTCTGCCTTATCCATCTACTTCATATTCACTCAGACATCCAATATTAACATCAATGTCATTGTTTACAGGATATTTACAGGACGAGCTGTCTTTTGAAACACAAAATATTGGGGCTCTTTCCAGGATCTTGCGTGTGTTATTATGGTAAGTAATAATTGATTTGAAACACAGACTGTGGGAAAATTAATTTGTTACAGGGTTATTAGAAATTTAGAGGACAGAAACAAACGGATTTTAAAACCTACAAAGAATCCTTTTATAATTTATTATAACTACTCTAAAAAATTACAGGAACTGTAAAGGTAGAATGAACCTTGCACTTTTCCAGTTCCTCAATGAAATGAATTGCACAGATTGACTTGTGAAGAACTTACCATAGCATCGTACTGAAGTTTGTTGAGCACACGAGCAGTCATGTTACCATAAAACGTTTTGTACCACAAAGTTCCAGTTTGCTGGTCACCTCCATCAACTAGAAGAACATTCTTGTTATTCTTTCTCAGCTTTTTAACCTCCGTTAATAGCCTAGCGGCACCACCAAAACAAATTCCACTTCGTTTATCTTCTTCACGACACAAGCTTCCAAATTGATCAGTCTCTTCAATTCGGCTATGGAAATCATTTGTATGAAGTATTGTGAGGATAAATTCTGAACAGACAAATGGAAGAAGGAAACAAAAGTATAGTGCCGTAGTACCTAACATGATTTCTCCTGAAACGTCCAAGAAAGTAAATGACCTGTGATTCATTCAATAAGCTGGCCCTTCAACTGGCAGAAGTCTGACAGTGGGGTGCCCATTGTGTACCAGATGTGGTTTTCCCAGGAGATTATTGTTGTTGCCTTTTGATTTTACAGCTGCGTGTCTTCAACAGAATTATTTAGCAAATATTCAGATAATATTTCATTTCTTTTCCAAGCTTCCTTTCTTCTTTATTTTTAAGTAACACTCAGTAGAAAGAGAAGGATTGCTTAGGTCATGAGTTTATGCCTCTCTTGGATTTGGACTAGCAAAAAAAAGTTTGTTTGAACTAGTTGAAATTTTAGTAAGGAAGAGAAGGCTACAGGAAATGGAAAATGAATGAAATTTAATCTGGATTTCTTCCGCTTTATGGACCAGTTGATCACAAATAAAACAACGTGAAGCATTGAGAGCACAAAGAAAAAATTACTTAAATTATTTTAATATATTATTTATAGAATAAATAATCAGGAAAATTAGGATTTAAAAGGGCAAAGCTATAGACCAATTCAAAATGATTTGCTTCGAATTTCATTTTAGTTACATCCTCGGATAGAATACAGAAATAGTAATGGTAACACATTAAAGAGACATTGCACACATGAATCTCCCATAAAAGCATGAAATTATTTCAATACAGAAATACAGTAGGGTAGATAAGCGTCTTCAATAAGAAAATCTTCTACAGGGGAAAAAAGTTGACTAAGAATAAAATATACCCATTTTTTCAGGAGTGGTGAAGTTAACATCACAACAGAAATATATTTACCTACTTTTGACGGCATATTACCAAAAGAATGACAAAGATATGTCATCAAAATGAGTATGGGAAAGGTTTTCTAATCAGATGGGTCTCTGTTAAGGTGATGCTGACGATGATATTTTGAGCGGCATAGTAACTTGAATATACGACAACAGTACAGGGCCTCCAAGAAGGCAACCTCCACGTGGTGATGCCTGGATGCTGACTAGCCAGGTTTTCCTGACTGGTTGGTAACGAATAGCCTTCGTTTCAAGCTGCTCTTCCGTACCATGGAAGAAATCGATCTCGTCGTTCATGTGATTTCGAATCTGGTTCGTCGTCGATTTGGAGAAGTTTTTTGCTTCCAGCAGCTTACACACACACACACACACACACACGACAACAGTAAGAATCCAGCAGAATTAAAAATCTCTATTCTTAATACTCTTCTCAAGATACCAAGAAAAGACAGTTGTGAGGTACACGGAATATTTAGGTTAATGGGTTATATAAGTAAGATATATAAGCATGTAATATTGGCAAGAGCTATGGAAATTGCCACAACTAAAGATTCGGGAATAATATGTTTTGGTGAATGATGCTCAAGGTGAAAATTATATTTTGTTCAGAAAATGCTTTCAAAGCGAGCAGTTGACATACAGAGAAGTCTGTATCTCTATAGAACAACGTTCTTTAAATCGTATCCTAGAAATGGAATCTTGCTGTTAGCAATTCCTAACATGTTATATTTAAAAAGTGGTTTAAAAGATTTAATACTGTTGAGAGAAAACAAGAACTTAAGTATTACAGTAAAGATGTTTATAATTTTTTTCATCGCTATTCAGACTAGAGAGACCTAAGAATAAAAAAGAACTCCTTATACACCACTTCTATCTAAATTGCTATAATTGGCCCATTTATCTTTATTTTAACACCATTTGTCCAATCCCAACAAAGATCATTTAACAAATAAATATATCCTTTCCTTTTAAATCCTAAGCTTCATTTTATTTACAACATTATAGCCAACTAGAAAGACAAATCAGCGCATTATTCTTTGCTGTAGGTCAACCTAGGTTTCTATCGACCTATCTATTTATTAAATAGTACTTATTGAGACAGANNNNAGAGAGATAGAGAGGGAGAGAGAGAGAGAGAGAGAGAGAGAGAGAGAGAGAGAGAGAGAGAGAGAGAGAGAAAGAGAACTTCAATCTCCCAGCTCATATTCCTATAAGCCACAACTTTTTAGTTTTTGATTGTTTCGTTTTTGTAACTTGCGCCAAAAAGAAGAAAACAGAAAATTTATACAATCGTAAGTGTTTTGGAACAAACTAAAAATCACTCCTCTGTCCTGCCTTGGGGCCACAGCCGCCGTATTTTTCATTGATAATAATGAAATTACACTGTTTTCTTCTCATGCTATTTACTTTGGGTAAAATGATCGAGTTAAGTAATATGACTAAGGTAAAAAGAAGTGCAAAATTTCAAATTTTGTGCAATGAATGAGTTAATGTTCAATACGTTATTGTATCATTTTTTGTTAAGCCCGCAGTTATAAAATATATTTATAGCATTCTAACATCCCCTACAAAATTGATAATATATTTGGAGATAAAGAGGAAAAGGTTTCCAAAATATTAAATTTGAGCAATAAATTTTGTAAAGTGTGGTATAAAGGGTCTAACACAACCAATGGCCGACAAGTAATTTTGGGGTATGGATTTTTGCAAAAGAAATATTTATGACAAAACTATTGTAAATGCTATGACGTATACCTTCAGGTATGTTTCGAAATGTTTCTTTGCACTGCCATGCGACTTTTTAAACTAAGCAAACTGAAGCTGGACATTTGCTAGTACTGACAATAACATTCTTCTAGATTGAACGTTCCTCGTTGGGAAACTTTAATCGAGTCCATATCACGTAATAAATACGAAAATAAAATAAAATAAATTGAAAACAATGTTTTTAGCTTTTTTGTGCGAGGCTCAAGCCTATATCTGTGCTGTGCAATATCCTTTGTTTATTAAATAAATTGCAATATCCAGCAATAGGGACCTGGGTAGAGAAAGACGCATCATTAAAGATGTAATTGCAAAAGGTATCCTGCTATGAACAACCACTGATAACTCAGTCGTTGGTACATTTTTCCATATTGTTTTAGGCACTGATACGAATCCAGTTTCATTCACTTATATTTTTACTTTTCTAGAATTCCTAATTCTCTCCATTTTTGTTATTTTTCAGTCTTTTAGTTACAGGTCTCTTCTCTGGCATGCTTTTGAAAAGCTCTCTGTTATAAAAACAACTCTTCTCCAGCCTTGATAATCGAAACTTTTACGAATAACAATGTTGCAACTGTTTATTTGTTTTTAACCCTTTTTCATAATTAATGTCACTGGTTTCTTCTTACTCTATAATTTTCTATTTTTTAACAACGAACTAGTTTCCTTGCTGACAGAGCATCCCAATGTTTCCAAAACCCACTCATTATGGCATTGTTGGTTAAAGGACGCAAACTGTTGAGACGTCAATGGCTTGTAGTGTTTAATTGTCATCTGTCATGATTTCACTTTGTTTGAGTGTATCCATACCCATTTCTGCATTGTTAGTTTTTCTGGTGTTGTCTTTTGGAGCAGTAACGATTTTTGTGAAGAGTCAATCTAACATATAAGGTTCTCTTTTTCTCGTCCAGGGCTTGTGCTCTGGCAAAGGAAGAGGTCTGCAATTATCTCCCTCAAAGAAAAGCAATTTGGTTGGGAAGCAAATTAGAGAGAGAGAGAGAGAGAGAGAGAGAGAGAGAGAGAGAGAGAGAGAGAGAGAGGGAGAGAGAGAGAGAGTAAACAAACAGTTGATACTATGAATAAATTAAAAATTTTAATATTAAATGATGTGTGATAAAAGACTCTAGCGAAATTAGGAAAAGGATAAATATAGATAAAAATGCTATGATCTCTTTGAGAAATATTTGGAAAGATTCGCATACACCTTTAAGCACCAAGAAACGATTGCTGGCTTCTCTCGTTTTCTCCATTGCAACATATGGTTCAGAATGTTGGGTTGTAAAGAAACAGGATCTTAAAAGAATCGAATCTTTTGAAATATGGTGTTACCGTAGGTTACTGGGAGTTAGTTGGACTGAGAGAAAGACTAATGAGTGGGCCATCCGGAAGATCGACAAAGAGACACGTCTTATACCTCTGATCACCAAGCGAAAACTTTCTTTCTTTGGTCATATTTGCCGCCATGACAATGTTGACAGGGATCTGTTATTAGGCTCTGTATTTGGTAAACGAGTATGAAGTAGGCCTAAGACACGCTATAGTGATAACATCTCTCAGCTATGTGACGGAAAATCTATTCCAGAACTATATCGAATGGCGCAAAGTCGGTCTGGTTGGCGAAATTTTTGTGGAGGCCCACGGCAGATCTTGAGATGGTCTTTCCGTTTGATGATGATGATGATGTCATAAAAGAGAAATGTAAAGGTATAAGTTTTTTAGTCTTTATATTCTGATTTTATTTTAGTTTGAATTAACAACTTCTGTGATATTTTATCATCAAGAATTTCTAATTGAAAGTCCACAACACGCGAGTAAACTCCCATTCTAATTCAGGACTACAAGGAGAACGTTTGTTGAGACCATCGCCTACTGCTCTTTCAGTATTACCAACAAAGTAATGAGCACCCAGAGAGCCCAGAGCAGCTTTGTGAAAGACAGAGCTCATTCAAATGGTTACACATGCTTTTCCTTGAAACTTAGTATTTTTTAACACCTGTCCTTAATCCTCACAGATAAATATTTCAAATTCGACAGTCTTTAGACAATAATTATTCGACATTTTCTTTCAGAATTGGAAAACTGACTACATTAAGTGCACTATCAGATAACGAGATCAGAATGGTAGCTAAAACGATTAACAGGAGGTTAGATGAAAATCGATCTACTGAAGCAATGAGAGTAAAAAATTGAAAGTGGTTTGATTATTTTTTATTGTTTTCGTTTGTGAACTGTTAAAAAGGCATATGTTATTAAGAGACATTATAAAGAGAAATGTTATCAAGAAAGACGAGTTGGAAATGCATGCAACTATTAACAATATCAGGAAGAAATGAACGGGAACGAAAGTGTACTAAGTGACCTAAAGATAGAGCAAGACGAAAAGGAGAAGAGAATGTCATTTGTAACTGCCATCAAGAACTTTCATTCACATCATTTAATTGTAAGGGGTCTACATAATCTAGAAAGAACAAAACACTATCAACAAATTCTAGTTTTGACTAGCTATTTTCACCTATTACAGATCAAGATTTTTCTTATCCACTCAGCTAAGAGCAGCACACACCCACAGACAAAATTGCAAGATGATAGATTCGTCTACCAAATACATTTCAGTGCCCAATGAAATGCAATCTATATTTCTGACTTCCTCGTAAAAATCCACTGATAAGTATAAGCTCCAGCATAAAATGAGCTGGCAATTTAGTTCACTCACATCTTTGTGTACTGCAACTTACCTTATAAAGTACGTTAAAAATTAAATAGTTTTGTTTGCGACAATTAAAAGCCAAAAATAAACTTTTGGACTGCCGCTCACTTAAGTAAGTTTAAAAAGTATTGAAAACTAGGAATCCTGGGTAAAAATCTATATTGTACTGAGACTAGGATTGTCTTGCTTTCAGAAAGAAGATGAAATGGTCAAAAACTTATAAAAGCAAAGTATTGGAAGAATTCGACAGTGACTCTTGGAAACTGGCCAGGAAACACAAAAAAACAACTAAAGATAAAAATGCTAGCTAACACCATTTACAATGAAGGAACAATCAGATCGGAAAAGAAAATCCTACGGAAAATAAAGAAAAAATACAAGGCTTATTAAGACGACAAAGGCTGTCAGGACTAAGAAAGAAAAATAACTTGTTTAGAAGGCGTTGGCAAGTAAGCACGCTGGAGGAAAGGGAGGAAAGTTGTAACATGTAGGAAGAACTGAAAAGGAAACATCGAAAGTTGATGGGAAAGTAAAAGCCATTGAAGAATAAGGAAGAGATTGATAACCACCCAGACAAATTTGCAAACAGTTTGTTCTCGAAAGCAAAGAATCGCACCTTAAATTGTTGAAAGAAAGAACACGAGAAACATCTTAAAGCTACGCACAGCGACTATAAAAGGACGTGCCTTTACCAATAATAAATGGACTCAAGAACCATCAGCACCTGTGTAGAATTTATTTTAAGTGATGTACGGATTAAAGAAGTTCAGAAATTTGTATGAAAGGCAAGACCAATAACTTTCCTAGGAAATAAATATGTTAGTTTAAAATGGTATAAAAGCTTTCCCAAATTGTTCTCTCCCATTTGTGAGGGAAATGTGGAAAAAGACGAAAGAGACGATGGATGGAAACTGATGGAAGACTTACTGTTTCCTACACATGGAAGTTCGGCCTGTTCACCTAATATTAGGCCTTTATCTAAATAATGAACAAGTAATATACTTTGTCCAGAACAATGACTGTGCAAATGAAGGTGTTCAAAAGCAGGGATTCCTGGAATCCCAGGATGGATTGAACAATCCTACACAAGTTAGTGTAGCGAACAGAAAGTGAAGAGAAAAAAAATCGACTTTGGCAGCGTTATGGCTAGCCTTACAATTGCAAATGGCTCGTTACCGCATGTTTTATTCAAAAAAGCAATACATCCTTTTTGGATACCACAGGAATTTCAAAACATGGTAATGAGTAACTATGACCACATTCAAATGCAATTCACAACCAGTAACATTTAAAATGAGTAGCAGTTCTGGAAAGTCTTATAGCAACAGGGTGTACAGTAACAGTCATCTGATTTATACTGTCATAGAGAATATTGATATGAAGAGTTGGTGTAGAAAGTGTCCGAATGCCTACTACACTTTAAAACCATTTATGGATAATTTTAAGGTTTCGATAGAAAAAGAAACACCAATGGCAAAAATGCTAGATAACTCAGATTAACTTGTCCAGCAATAAAGAATATAAATTAATGTTAAAGTTTCAAGAAACCCCGTATTTGTGAAAATAAAACCAAAAAAAAATCACGTTTTTGGTAGAAATGGATACCAACTGTGAAAGAAGGGACCATCAAAAATTTAGAAAAGTGGTATAAAGGTACATTGAATGACAGGAGTGAAGGGATAGACCTCTGAAAGCAAATTAATCAACATCTGAAAGAAACTAACAACAGAAAACTCCCAGACAAATTTAAACTATGGATTCTTTATTATGGTCTATAACCAAAAATAACATGGCCAACCAATGAGTATAAAATTTCAGTATCATCCATGTAGAAAATGAAACAAATAGTTAAAGTGTTTATCAAAATGTGACTCGGACTTTCAAAAGCTCGCAATTAATCAACACTATAAGGGAGGAAGGGGCCCATTCTTACTGCCAATGCCATCCAATAAAAAAGAGTGCAAAGCTAGTAAAATCGAAATTGTTACGATTCTTAGAGAACCATGAGGTAACTATATCAGAGAAATCACCAAGAGTGACAACTTGTAAAAAGCAAAAGGTGGAAGATGAAGGTAAAGAGGTTACAAAAATCCTTCAACATGGAGATATCATTGGTTGCACACAAAACAACAAAGTGTTAGTGCTGTTAAGATACATATATAGAGATCACCAGGTTTTGAAGACGATTATTAAGGCTCTCGGATTGAAGCAATTAATAAAGGAGGGATGAAATACCTTCTTTCCTTATGAAAGTTCAAGAAGGTACATTAAGAACAGACAAATTAAAAATATGGAGGAAAGAAGAGGAGAAGCTAATAAATAATACAGACAGATCTGTGAAATGGTTATGTTTTTCCGATTGTCCAGACAATGAAATGACCAGATGCAACAGTCTGCAACGATAAAACTGCCATACTATTAGAATGGGATCTCTGCTGAAAAGAGAGCCTCAATGAAGCAGAAGAATACAGTGCTAGGACGCAGGATATGAAACCGAAAGTCACCACATCGGATGAATCAGTACATGATAAGTCAGATACGTTATGACCTTTTTCATCGAAAATAAAACAAGGTGCAGAAAGATGTGCAAAGAAATTGTTTATCTACAGAAGATCTACGGAATTCAAGTCAGTTAAAGGGAGGAAGGAGGGACATCAGAACAATGACTTGCAGCCCTTCCGTTAGTCTCGAGATCCGATCTGCTGAGGTATTACTAAGTTACAAGTCGTTTTCATAAATTATGTTCAGCCTGCTAGAGAATGTCTTTGAAACTATTACAAGCAATTGTAAAAAATAGCTTTTTCTACAGATAAGAAAATCGCAAATTAGAACTTTATCAATCTTGTAGTGAGCAATTGCTGTTGCAAAGACTGGTGAGAACCAGGAAGAGCTATGAGATTTAAACTAAAATTCTCCATTCGCTTGGAGCCAAGCAGGCCTGTAGCCACACATGTGGTTTAGGGGTAGCAACGTTATTTTTGAGAATCAAGCAGGGGCCATAGCTTAATGGTTAGTGGAGTTGCGCCGTAATCAAGAGTTTTCGGGTTCGATTACTCGAGCAGGCGAAAAGACTTGAATTTAACAAAGGAAAAGGATGTTGGTTGGCGTTAGGTGGGGCATCTGACCATGAAATTTTTCACTACCAAAAGCCAAATCCCTCCAAAAGGCATCATCTGAGCCCAGTTACTGTGGAAAATGTGTTTTAATGTGTTGATGACTGCCACGCAGCTATTTACTGATTTTTGAAAAATTTCTACACCCAAAAATTTGAAAAGGTGCTCAAATGTTATCTGAATCCAGAAAACGATTCTTATAATTTTTGAAGTTAATTCTTTTATTTAAATATCATGATTAATGAGATTTCTGCATTGTTACTAAGTTTACTTGCATCGTGAATATATGATGACAATAGTTTTTTTGTGGTTAACGCAAGAATAAGAAATAAAGACTAAATACAGAAGAAGCAAACTCAAATAAAAATGACAGCTTTTGTTTTTCCCTGGGGCTCGCACAATAAAAGTCCTGTCAAGCAGCACTCAGGCAAACATAAACTACAAACATACTTAAACGTTTTTGTTCACAAAAAGGACCTGAGTGTTGAAGTGCAGGAATTAATTAATTTCTTGACCGGACTTTACAATTGGAGAAGCAAATACAAAAATTTCCTGAGACAAAGCTAAGGTGTGTGAATGGATTAATCAGCAATTTTGTCAAGTTAATAGAATTAGTTGTTATTGGACATTGAAATCGAAGTCTCTATTTTGCTTCGTTTAGTTTGTGATAGAAATTCTCACATTTTCTTTATTTGAAATTTTAACAACAAACGGAAAAATTGTAGCAACAACCTTAAAATCTTTTATCCCGAGGATAAGGAGGATAAATCCAAAAATAAGGCAAAATTTGCCAACGTAAAGACAGTACTTTATTAGTTTTACACACGCAAATTAAATTAAATTGAAGAAGTGTTTTCAAAATCTTTCTCTGAATATCAGGAAACTTTTCCTCTTTCAACTTCAATTTCAACAGAAATTGAAGTCCAAAGGGGAAAAAAGTTGGCCAAATAACACTCCCTCACTGTTTCCATTGAAAGTCGCTCCGGGGAATCAATCTTGGTCAAAGAGGAAAACAATACTCAAAATCTGTCAAAGTGAAGTCAGCAGCAAATGTAACATGACACCTATTTGAGAAAATTGACACACGTTCTATTTGGTACAGTGGTGGCCCTTGAACAATTGCCATCACAAAGCGTCATGACAGCTTGCAACTCTTATGTCATATTTTCTTAATTGTAATAACAATAAACTTTTTGGATAGCACACTGGAGGAACAGATAAGAGATTTGTTTTCAACAAGAGAAATGCCAGAGTAGTCTCTCTTCATCGCTTCTCGGCCTTTTGGCTAAGATCAAGTGTGGTATCTGTTCTCTCCTTGGTCGGGTCTACGGCTGTAGGGCCCAACCACACAGGGCAGGTGGTCTTAAGGTGCTTGAGCTTTGGCTGATGACCAACCCAAGAGGAAGGACCTTCCCACGGAGGGTCCTGGAGGGGCGATCCGTATGTCTTGCATTTTATGGTGTCTTGCACGCTTTCTGTCCCCCCTTTTCTTGACCTGCTCCTTCCGTTCGGGTCTTTCATGGATGGATATCTGTGAAAGACAGAAATGGGCCAACTGTTTACCAGGGGTTCCATCAATGAAAGACCCAGTCTCTCTTCATAATCTTTCTATCAAATTTCAAGAGGCAAAGATGTAGATGAGACCGTAATATTTCAAAATATTTTACAATTGATCAGTGCTTTTTGCAGTAACAAAACCTTCCTTATTTACACTGGTAATCCCGGATGTTCATTTAAATCCGAATACTTAAATGTTGTTATCATATACAGTGTATTGAATTCACTGGACTACATTTTCTAATCACTGGTTTTTGCTTTATTCTGTCTAAATCCTTGAACTTGGCGACTCCGGTCTTGCACTCATTTCTTAAGTTTAAGGACTTAACTGTCAAGGTCGATGCTTTGAACTCAGCCCTTCGAGAGCGTTCTCTCTCTTTTTTTATTTTGTATGTTATTCCAGACAAGTGTCATTTCCAACAGTAGTTAATAATTTCTAGCCGTATTTCGAAATGATATTGAGGTGATGTTGTTTCGTTGAAATAAACGTTTATGTGAGTATTCTGAAAGTCCATAGTTAAGTTTTCTTACAAATACATAGGCTTCCAAAATCGTACTATTGCGATTCAATTGTAGAGTGGTGAAGTAAAATTTAAAAAAATTTTTAACCACTGTATATAGCATTAAAAATTGCCCTTATTTTTTACTTAAATTGATGAAAAAGGGAATAGGATGCCCCGCTAGCCCAACATAGAAACCAGTTAACACAATTCCCTACTTTTAGCTTTCTCCCCCAAACCAGCAGGTAAATGGATATTAAGGGACATTATAGATAGGACTAGATGAGAAGAGGATTTATTAAGAACGAAATAGAGGCCTTGTTAAGATCTCCCCAAAGTCAATCCATGAAGACTAGCAATATCAGGAAGAATTTTGATGGAAAAGGTATTCCTGATTAAGGTTGAATACGAAGAGTGAGAAACAGGTCTATCCGACGTTGTCAGTAGATACTCAAGACTGGCACAGAATAAGTATAGATCGTATTGTTATATATTGAAATCATTTTCTGCTGTAATCTCAGTTGCAGACCAGGACTCTACAGAATGGAAAAACATGCAATGTTTTTCCATTGCATGTTTTTCCATTGCTGTTGGGTTTCCGCATTCAGCCAGATAAAGTAACTGAACACTCACAACAAGACATTGTCGTGTTTGATAAGATCATCAGACAACTATGGGTACTGGACATTACATTCCCCTTTGATACAAGATTAAATATGTACAAGAACAAGAGAAGATTCAGATCAGCAACCCACTACAGTATGAGCTATGGAAGACATTGAATTTTGCAAGAATTGAGATTACACCTATTGTTATTGGAGCATTGTCCCCCAAAATCCAACTCCGCTTCCACGTAGCGGGGGATGGAATACACGGGGTTATCTTCCCAGTAGGCTAACGGAGCTCTGGTTCCTCTTCCCTATAGGGTGTATTTAGGGATAGGAGAAGGAAAACTCTGATTCCAAACCAGGGTTCGTCGGAGGAGTGATAGTACCTTACCTCAGCAAGGGTCCCGTGGCTGGGACACGTCCCTACTGATAGACATGGTTCACCCTCCAAACCTTATGGCACTTTCACGTGGTGCCTAGCTTTGTCAGCACACTGTGATAGGAGAAGGAAAACTCTAATTCTATAACCACCTGCTGCCTTGTAGGTTTTGCCTCCTTCAGGCAAAGGCTAGGAGAAGGAAAACTCTGATTTCAAATCCCCACATATGGGTTAAATATGGAATGTGATGGTGTCACGTTAAAAACACTTGACAGAAGGCAGTGGCAAACCACTGTTGTATTTCCGCCAAGAGAAACATGGCCAACAGAATCAAAAGAATAAACGTGAATGGTGTTACAGGGACCTCATCCAAAGATGTAGGTGTAGGGACAGACGTGTGCGACAGACGTCACCCGATCCTCATTCTGCTACTGTCAGCAACAGACATTTACTGAAAGAGGGGACATGGAACGCAAGAACCATGGCAAAACCTGGAAAGACGGAAAATGTAGTACAAGAAATGAACAAATTGAGAGTAAACATCATGGGTATCAGCGAAATGAGATGAAAAGGAACGGGCAAAATAGCACATGATCAATATACCATCATATTCTCAGGTGGAGAAGTACACATGAAAGGAGTTGGTATCATACTGGATGCAAGAATATCAAAATGTCTCAAGGGTTATTGGACTGTGTCTGACAGAATATTATTAGTAAAACTCAAAGGCACCCCACTAGACATAGCCATCATTCAAGTATACGCACCAACAGCAGATGCAGATTGGATGGAGAAATTCTATGATGATCTCGACAGAGCTAAGAAGGAATGTAAAAAGAACGAGATCACTATCGTAATGGGAGACATGAACGCCAAAGTGGGGAGAGAAAGACAAGGTGACACGGTAGGACCACATGGACTAGGAAAGAGAAACGAAAGAGGAGAGGCATGGGTGGACACGTGGTTTGACAATCACAAAAGCAGACTGTGGACATGGAAAAGGCCTGGTGATAAAGTAAGAAACCAAATAGATTACATCAACATAAATGGAAGTTTCAAGAGCTCAGTACAAAACTGCAGGAGCTACCCTGGAGCAGACTGTGACAGTGACCACAATCCTGTAATCACCACAGTAAAAGTAAAACTAAAAACACTGCAAAAAGAACAACAGAATAAGAAAGTAGATTTATCATACCTCTCAACAGATAAAGCAATACAAGAACAATACCGTATTACAGTTATGAACAAATACNACTGGTGTCTAAGATCTGAACAGTGTATCATGAACACGTGGTTTGACAATCACAAAAGCAGACTGTGGACATGGAAAAGGCCTGGTGATAAAGTAAGAAACCAAATAGATTACATCAACATAAATGGAAGTTTCAAGAGCTCAGTACAAAACTGCAGGAGCTACCCTGGAGCAGACTGTGACAGTGACCACAATCCTGTAATCACCACAGTAAAAGTAAAACTAAAAACACTGCAAAAAGAACAACAGAATAAGAAAGTAGATTTATCATACCTCTCAACAGATAAAGCAATACAAGAACAATACCGTATTACAGTTATGAACAAATACCAATATCTGGAAGGTTTGGAAAAGAGCATTGAGGAAGAATGGCAAGCATTGAAAGAAGCATTAGTCACAACTGCCACAGAAATGTTACCAACAAGAAAGAGAACCGCCAAAGAGAAATGGATGACAGATGAGATTCTGAAGCTAATGGAAAAAAGAAAAGCATTGAAAGGAATAAATGAACATGAATACAACGTACTAAACAAAGAAGTGATGGATAAGTGTCTTGCTGCGAAAGAAGCCTGGTGGAACAAACAGTGTGAAGAGTTAGAACGCAAACCATCAGAAGCTGCACAAAAGATAAAGAACCTAAAGAAACGAGGGGTATGTAGCAGCACAGGATGCTTGAAAGCCAAGAATGGACAAATGCTTTTGACCAAAGGGGAAATAGCTGAAAGGTGGCGTGAATACATAGAAGAACTGTTCTGGGATGAAAGAGGTGACAAACCACTGATTTACAAAAACATTGATGGTCCACCTATTATGACATCAGAAATAGAAAATGCCATAAAGAAGGTGAAAAGGGGAAAATCAGTAGGACCAGATAACGTGACTATAGAACTGGTCGCAGCTACAGAAGACATTGGAGTGGAAGGGTTAACAAACTTGGTCAATAGAATATATGACACAGGAGAACTACCACTCGGTTTAACAAAATCAGTTTTCATAGCATTACCGGAGAAACCTTATGCTACATAGATTACACGAAAGCATTTGACAAAGTCAGACATGAAGATCTCATCAGAATACTGAGTGAACTGGACATTGATGGAAAAGACCTACGGCTGAGGAGCAGACGGCAGCAATGAGAGTAGATGATAGCATAGGTGAATGGAAGCAAATAAGAAGAGGAGTAAGACAAGGTTGTGTTGTATCCCAGGAGCTCTTCACTCTATACAGTGAGATGATATTGAGACGCATAGGAAATAAACCTGGAATATGTCTCAATGGAAATATGATAAACAACTTAAGATATGCAGACGACACTGTGCTGATAGCTGGTAATGACACGGATCTACAAGAACTACTAAACATTGTAGTCGAAGAAAGTGAACGTAAAGGACTGTCTTTCAACATCAAGAAGACACACAGTATGGTTGTGACAAACTCTACTGTTGTCCCATTATGTTCTTTAAAAGTCAGAGAAGAAACTATCACACAAGTTAACAAGTTTAACTATCTTGGCAGCTGGATATCATTGGATGAAAGGTCATTGATGGATGTGAAGGCAAGGATTACACAAGCTAAGCAAGCATTTTATAAGTTGGAGAGAGTGTTGAAATGCAACAAAATCAGCATGCAGACCAGAATAAGAATCCTGAAAGAATACGTGTGGTCAGTGATGCTGTGTGGTAGAGGCATGGACTCTTACTAGTAAGCTGGAAGACTACCTGGAAGCTGCAGAAATGTGGCTTTTAAGGAGGAGGACGGAAATAGTATGGACTGACAAAGTAAGAAATGAAGAAGTGCTAAGAAGAGCAGGCACTACAAGAGGACTTTTAAACACCACAAAGTCCAGACATATGGCATTCGTTGGACATATTATCAGAGATAAGAAGATTGAACATCTAATTCTCACTGGAAAGATACCAGGAAAGAGAGGCATAGGTAAACCCAGAATGATGCATATGGATAACGTTGTAAGATGGATGAGCAAGAAAGAAAGACCTAAAAGAGTAACATGGATTAAGAGAGCTAAGAAGAGAGATGAATGGAAGGCTATGATCGTCTACGCGTGTAACACGCACGGCACATAATGAATAAATGAATGAATATTGGAGCATTACAAATAGTTTCACAAAGCCTTGAAAAAATAAAGCTAACTCTGGCATACAACCAATTACACAAGGTATATTTGTTGAGAACATCATTCTTAACACTAAGGTGTGATGAGCTGGATTTGATATTTTGTAAACGTTTACTGGGGTAACATATTTAATGTGCGATCAATGAATAATATAATGATAATAATGACAGTAATAATTCTAATAATGATAATGATGACAAAAATGATGATAAAATTGATGTTAATAATACTGAAAATAATGATGATAACAATAATGATAATGATAATAATAGTATTATTATTATGTGGTGGAGTAATACGAGCGCAGGGGGGACGGAGGGGTAGAAACCCCAGCAGAGCCATCCGACTCTCAGCCCGATAAGGGTAACCTGGGTGCATGCAGCACACCTACGTGTGTGTGATAAATTGATGATAATAAAAATGCAACACATGGCCTTGCAGGTGGTGCCTGTTTAGGTTTCCCAGTTTAAGTGACCCATTCTGCTTGGAACGGTCTCCGTAGGGAGGCTTCACCCAAGGCCTCAGGACTATGTAACAAGTGCGAACTCGGTACTTGGCTCTTCAGAACCTGACATCCACGGTCACGACATCTTGATATGATGATTCTCCGCTACTCCCGCCCGTAAAACAGAAATGCGTGATGTGATGATGATGATGATGATTATTATTATTATTATTATTATTTCGTTTTAAAGCTCGGTTTACAAACCGGAAGATGTTAACTGAACATCAATTTGCGACTCACAACCTTAGATATTCAGTGCAAAGTGAAGAGTTCTTGCTGTTCCCAACAAGCAAGCCTTCTGTAAATTTCCAAAATGAGAATCAGGGCAAACTTCCCAAAAAAGTCCTTAGATATAGTAGCCAATGCCCCGATGATAATGGGAACCACTTGTACTTCCCTACAATTCCAAATTCGTTTCAATTCCCACTTAAGGTCCTGGTATTTGTTGATTTTTTCTCTCTCTTTTCTGTTTTTGACACCCTCATTTGAGTCGAAACGACAGTTTATTGATATATTATTTCATTTGCCCTGCTTTCTAAAGGGAGAGATCAAATTGAGTGAAAGGTTCTCATAGCATTTATCTACTTTTTGGGAAATTTTGTTATTATTCCATTTTTGGAACATTTTGCCGAAATGGTTGTTTTCATGAAATCGGTGGTGTCGCATAGAAAAATACTCTGACGTGATAGAGAAAAACGGACTTCAAATTTGAAATCAGCGCGTCGTATTTAGTTAGAAAGGGCTAATATGACTCATGTTACAGAGAAATAATTTTTTTTGTTGACCAGTGCTATCGTACATTTCCTTTTTTTTTCTTTTAAAGCCATGCTGGAGTAGTACCGGTAGAAAGGCAATCGTTGAACATAGCTGCCATTAATTGATGCAAAGTCCTTGTGTTTTTGATCCAGTGTCCTTGGACGCCATCTGGCCCGGGTGCCTTCCAGTTTGCTAATTTATTAGCCTGCTGTCTCAACATTTCAGTTGTAAGACTCAGGTTTTCCTGTTTTTCAGTTTCAGCAACGTCTTTTTCGACTTAATTTATCCATTCGGCATTTTCGTTACGGGCAGCTTCTTTCTCCCAGATCTCCCGCCAAAACGTTCTTGCTTCTTCAACCTCAAGCGCTTCATCATTGCCTCGGTCAACGCCCTCAAGCTTTTCAAATAGTCTCTTTTGATTATTTTGAAATAATCTGTTCTGTCGGAATTGCTCTATTCTACTATCGTATCGTTTTATATTTTCCTTTTTAGCCGTTACTCTTTGCTTAAGCTCTTCAATCACCGCATTTTGGTTTCTTTTTCTTAAACAATACTTTTCATATAGCCTATCTTTTGTCTCAATATCATTTATTCTATTATTTCTTAGTTGTTCCAACTTGGATAAATCTTGTCGTAAATTCTGGATCTAATAATTTAGGCGTCTCTTCCACCATGGGACATTTTTCTTAGCTGTTTTTTCTTAATTCCAAGGAGCCTCGCTACAACGCAGCCTGCTGCCTTCAAAATATCATTGTATTGTGGGAGGTTATTGGAACCTAAATACGCCACAACTTTATCTACTCTAGCTGTTGTATCTTTCAGTTTCCTTCTATCACAAAATCGGAGGTTCATAGGGGCGTCCCGCTGTTCTTTGGAGAGCTCTTCCTCTAGCATATTCAATATTTCCATGTCATCGTCACTTACACTATCTACTGGATTTCCCCAAGGGATTTGTTCAATATTTGTTGTTTGTGTATTGTCAGCATTTTCTTTTTCAAGCTTAAAATTATTTATTACTAACTGTTCGGGTTCTTGCGTATTTCCACTATCAATTTGCTCACATGGGTGTTCTATTTATCTCCGGATTTCCTCCAATTCTACTTCTGACAACCATCCATTAGTCCTGATCACTCTTACTTGTCCTGCTAATTTCTGCTCCGTTAACTCAAATAACCCTTCCTCATTTAATAGTTTTTACAACCTTTTGGTATTTTGAGAATTGTAATACTGAATATCAATCCTACTGTAATAATTTTCCTGGCTATTGACATAAAGCTGCATCCGTTTGAGGAGTTTCGACGTGGGAGAACGAGGTTACGTTTGCCAAAACTACTTCCAGGCCACCCTTGGGTCAGGTTTAGCACCTGGTAACCTACCTCGAGACCTTAAAATATCACTTTGGCATCCGGCAGGATTAAGTCTATGCAATGGAGAGGAAGGCCTCTTTAGTCTTGGTTAGCAAAACCTCTTAGAGATGTTGTCTCTATAAAAACACCAATGGTTGTGTTGCCTCACCACCACGACTTTCATTTTAATTGAAACCCTGGTGGGGGGGGCTTGAAGTACCAGTTGGTAAATGGTGCGAGATACCGACCCCCTTGGCAGTAAGGTTAAAATGCACTCTTATCTTTAGATGTAAGCAAAGAATAAAAAAATTATAGCACATCTTTCGTCACATAGGTAATCAAGTGACGCTTTCTCCAAGTGTACTGAACCAGCTTCTGGGTGAGAAAGGTGGTGCCCTGAGTGATCACTAGCCCCCGGCTGAATCAACTGCTAGTCTTACACGCAAAACAACACAAACAGGAAAAAGCAAAAAGAAAAAGAAAAAGAGCAAATTGGACAAGAGAATACCATATTAATATATTGTATGCTTTTCACATGTCTCTTGTAAAACCATACGGAACCCATAGAGAAAATAAGTAAAATATAAGGACAACCCCTAACCCAAATGGCAGACTTAATTTGGATGGAAAAATACTAATAAATGTTTGGAGAAATATTCTCAAGAACTTAATGAAATCAAATAAAGATAAAATGAAAGTTGAAAGAAATTATGAAAATGAAAATAAAAATTCGCGAGGAGATTTACAAAACAACCCAGTAGAAAAAGCTTCTAATCAGAATGGGGCATCAGATGATATTACAAGACATGAAATGTCCGATTAACTTGAACTTGATAGATGAACTTGATAGATGAACTTGATAGAACATTGCGAGGGGAAACAATGTTTGATGTGATGACTTTGATAATGTTATGTTAACAGAGCAGGTTCTGAAGCTTTCCAATGTGAGGATGATAACAGTATTTAACAAGTAACTCGGAAGGATTCGAAGAATTAATTGAGAATATTGATTTTGATTTCTTTGTGAGACTGAAAGAAACTATCATTGCTGCCTGTATTAAGACGATTGAATTTATAGAGATGGAAGAACGGGACAATCTCACAAAAATTACTTTGCAAAAGAAATATAAAAAACTTATAAAACAAACAAACGTAGCCATTTCTGATTTGTGTGGGGAAGTAGAGCTAGACCTCACTGCTCTTAATACTATATTATATGCTACCGCTAAAAACCCTTGAAACAATACTCGAAGTTAAACCCAATAAAAAGAAATTACCAAATATGGCTACAACGAACCGAGATGGAAGTTAAACATTAAAACAGAAATCGAAAACATGAGAAGCATCATATAAATACTGACGGAGATAAAAATAGAAAGCAACCCAAAACCTAGAAAATCCAAGAAATTGAAAGTATAAGGCCAAAGCTGGAAATCAAATTCCACCTATTAAAGAGGAACTTGAAGTGAAAATGAAGTGAAAAGCCCAAAGACGGTTTGAGAAAGATAATAGATTTTTTAGACATAATAAAACTTTGAAACAGATTCCAAAAAGATTTACAGCGAGACAGGTAAAAGCAAGTAGTTGTAAAAATATTCCTACAAAGGAAAATATTGAAAGCTTGGGGGGAGGGAGGGGGGAATATGGGAGGAATAGAAACACTTTATCGAAACTGCTAAATGGGTCCCTATTATTAAAACTACTAATCAAAATGTTAAACAGCTGTAATGAGGATGTATTACGGTCCAAAAACTTAAAGCGACACTGATCAATCCTCAAAAGTAGTAATCACCCAGTGTAGACAGAGTTATCTATTTCTGTTTGAATCCACCCTCCTCGAACCACCACATTCGTACAAATGTTCTGATGTTATTAAAATTACTCAAAAGGTTCCACGTTGGCTATTCGGAGGAACAACTTACCTTCTTGGTAAGACCGATGAAACTAAAGATCCAGAAAATTATCCCCCTATCACTTGTCTCTCGGCCACATATAAACTGTAAACATATATCCTCACTAACAGAGCTTAAAAACAACAGGAGTTCTGCCAGGATTGATAACAAAAAGGCTTTTGACAGTGTTCCCCATGACTGGATACTGCACTCGCTGAAGCTCTTTAAAGTCTCTTCAATGATAATCAATTTCCTTCAGCAGAGCATGCAGCTTTGCGAGACTTGTCTCTTCCTTTCCAATGAAAATCGGAGCATTAAAATCAAGCATGGAATCTTCCAGGAAGACACGTTTTCTCTTTTCCTTTCCTCTTATTCCTCTCACCTCTGAGCCGAATAGATCAAAGTAGGGATAAAAGATTGGAAATGAAAACCTTTCACATTTCTTTTACATGGATGACTTTAAACTTTATGGTAAAAATGATACTGAAATAGAGGGATTAATAAAGATTTTGAAGCGATTTAGTGATGAGATTGGCATGCAGTTGGGTTTGAATAAATGTACAAAAAGCTAATTTAAAGAAAAAATAAACAGTAATCAAAGACTTTGAACAAGTAGACATATACAAATATTTCAAAGTAAACGAGGCTGATGGTATTTAGCATGCCTTTGTGTAAGATAGATTAGAAAGAGAATTCCTTTGGAGGACCAGGTCAATTATTAAAATAGAATTCAATTACAAAATCGAGTAACAGCAATAAAGACCTTAATTATCCCTGTCATTTGATACAGTTTCAATTTTTATTATTATAATCAGAACGAAATCAGGAAAATAGATATAAAATTAGAAAATTTTTAACTAAACACAACACGCACCATTCAAGACCAAACGTTGTTAGCCTATACCTACCTAGAAGCAGTGACGGGAGGTGCATGATTAAACTAGAATTTACTTACAAAACTACCACTATCGGCCTACACAGGGACCTCGATCTGTCTCAAGACTGCATGCTTCAACATGTTTTTCAACCAAAAAACTGTAAATAAGTAGGTTCTGTATTCAAGAGTGGAAATAATTTTGGGAATGATGTGCGTGTGGATCTTGAGATTGAGTTTGAAGGAAAACTGGAAGTCACCAAAAATGCCCACCAACTCAAAAAAATTGCCAGGACGAATGATACTAAGGGATTCCATGACACCTGGAAGGGGAAGCATTAACTTGGTCACCACGCTCTTCGCAGTCAAAAAGCTGAAAAGACACAAAGACACTCATCAGTGGCTAAGACGTGTAGGGCTAAAGGTTGAAAGGGAAGGGTTCATCAAGGCAGCTCAGGACCTGGGTCTTTTTACAAGGGACTTCCAGACGAATGTATTACATAAAGATGCTGATCCTAATTGCAGACTCTGTAATAAATATATTTTAAAACATTCAGTTAGTACCTGGATGCTCTGCCCTTGCCCCCGACTAATACATGAACAGACATGAACCCTGGGATTGTAAAATGAAGGAAACTGAGTTTGAAAAAATAATTAGAATAATTATCACAATGTATGTGCACTCTAGTCCACGAGTGAGATAGGGTTTATTTGCATCAACAGAATGTAGGAAAAGGCTTGATTAGTTTTGAGATGTGTGCAAAAGCAAAAGGAAAGAACTTCGAATTACATGCAAAGAATTCAAATGTAAAGTTGATAACTGGATTACGAAGGGCAAAAATCGTAGACAGACAGAAAATAAAGGGAAAATTGAATTAAAGACGGAACGATAAAATGCCACTTGAAGTAGATGAAACGAAATTCGTGTACTGGTGATTGTTGAGGGAAATTTCAAGACACAGTAGACAAAGAAATGATATGGATGTGGACAAGGAACAGCGGCTAAAAATGATCGAAATGGGAAATCCCTTTTTTGCGGCCCCAAGAACAGTTCCTAAGAATAAACTAGTTGATGTATAGCATTGGAAAAAAAAGGTTGACTTCCCACTTTATAGGCCGTGCAGTTAGAAAGGTGCTAACCAGAAAGTTTAAGCAATCTTGACCATATTGCAACTTTGGCCTACTGGAAGCTGTTGACAGTACAGTATAAGTAGAAATGAGAAGTGGTATTAACGCATGTTACCCAGGTTGTTTATCTGATTGAAGCCGAAAAGACCTGATATTGTTCTAGAGAAGAAGAAGAAGAAGAAGAAGAAGAAGAGAAAGAGGAAGAGGAAAAGGAAGAGGAAGAGGAAGAAGAAGAAGAAGAAGAAAATAAGGAAGAAGAGGAAGAGGCTCGGATTGGTCAATATTGCCCCACCGGGTAATAACAAAGTGGATTCCAGAGTTTACTGATGATGATCAGCTCCCTATGTTTTTACCAGGTCTATCCCAGAACGCTTTAGCTTCAGCTTACGATGAAGACAATTCTTGATGGCCGCGTCAACAGGCATTTTCAGTAATGAATGGTATAAACGAGTACGATTCGACAAATTCTGGGGAGGAAGTCACCTACCTGCGAACGAGCAACAGCAAGGTAATTATTTCATGAGCAACTTTTTAATTTACGTGCATGTATGTAAATATCAGGAATTAAATTAATTTCACAAAGCGACCAGAATAACTCTGTGTACCAGAAAGTAGTTTTGAAATCACATGATTGAGAAGGAAGCAGGCAGCTAATGGTACCTAATAAAAATCAGTAAAGCTGAGAATAAGAGAAGTTGATTTAAGTTGAATTTTTTAATAACATAAGCAATACATACTTTTAATGTGACCCGAATGAACTTGAGGCCAGCACAAAGAACTCAATCACATGTCATCTCGGCATTTCTCTTGGGCACACTTGTATGGTCGGACAGACCAAACTGTCACAATTAGAACACCTGTGTAGACCCTTAGCCCAGTGACACAACATTCCTCCGAAGTAAATTTAAGGATGTATTGTAATTTTGCGTCAAGGTTTTGCTTGTTTGCCAAAATTCCCACTTATGGTAGATTTAGGTCTGGGTTGGCACAGTTTTAAGTTTGGCACAAAAAGTTTCGAGAAAAAAAATCTTTCGCATGTATGAAACGTCTGATTCACCCAGGGGTCATTTTTTGACAAAAAGCATGCAAGTCATTCAAGAGTACATATAAATATCACGTTTTTATGTATATTTTTAATTTTTTAAACTGGGAAAATTTATGTCTTTTAATGGTGTAATGCTAACATGCTATACCATCATATATGCTGTTATATGAACATTTAAAATACAGTTTAAGGTTCTTGGCTTCACAGAATGTATGGGTCCATCATTCAACTATGAAAGTAGTTTCATGTGCCTTTACATCCAGGATACCAAGCAGTTTTAAAAAAACCTTCACTGAGCTCTCTCTTTAGGTACCAAGCCCATTGTGGGCATTTTCATTGCATAATCTGCCATGGATTCTTTGCCTTCTGTCTTCCTCTCACTTTTTCCCCCTAAATCTTTCCAGCTGTTATGATTTGTTTCAACTCCTCTTTTTTTTATATCATGACCTATAGGTTTTCTTTGCCATTTTTTGATGTCTGAGTTCTTATGTAATGGTCAATTTTTCTGTGTCAAAAAAAAATACTTTGATACTAGAGAACCAAGTAGTCTTTCCCATCTCACAATTGAATTTTGAAGTGCACATTGATTGAGTTGTGTTTGCTTTTGATAGTAGGGTAAGTAAATTTTTCAGTATTATCTTTTTCATTTTAGGAAAGAGGCCAAAAGAACAAACTTACGTCAGACACTGAATTGAGGGACAACACGATGGTTGAAGGTAATTGTTACCATTCCATTGTAATTTAACAGTCATTACATATTAATGCTTTTTTTAGGAAGTTTCCAAGAACTACCCAGCCCCTCAGCTTCATCATATATTTAATAAATAGCTGTTTCTCAGCTTGTTTTTTTT
>RDPX01000267.1:234789-255232 GCA_003991215.1 Morbakka virulenta
GTGTTTTTTGATATAGACTGTTGTATAGAGAGGCAAATATTTAATAAAATATATAAATATGTTTTTTTCTAAAAAATGTGTGGATATTTTTTTTTTTTTTTGTGTGAAATATATATATATATATATATATATATATATATATATATATATATATATATATATATATATATATATATTTCTGAAAGTTAATGACATTTTTTTGTTACTATTGGATATTACTAATGGAGGATAAATTTGTTGTCAATGCAGTTATAACAGGCAAGATTTCAGTGAGTGTTACTATTACACAGGGAGGATGGTTGGTATTCATTGACTAGTGTTATAAGGAAATTGGGAAAACCTCAATTCTAGTTGGTTTTAATGTTTCACTGGTATTATGACATGTCACAGTTTCATTTTCAAAGAGTGGATGAATAAAGGGTGATTTGTATTACAGTTTTAACTGAGTGGTAATTATTGAGCACACTTACAATTAATCATATTCTTAACATCCACTGACCACACATTAATAACCATAAACTAGCATTATAGTAGGATTTTGAACATTTTACTTTGTGTTTTTTATTTAATAGAATTTAATAATTCTTTTAAAATTGGGATATGACTTATAAAGCTATCTTCCTTTGTAGTAATTGGTTTTGATTTTTACTGCCCCATTTATGTGTACTGATCCAGCCCCAGAATAAGCAAGGCATTCCCTGGTTAGTCCTTTATTAGTTAATTTAATTACTCATCTCAGTATAACAATGGTCTTGACTTAGTTTTGTGGTATAATTTTAAAATGTCAGTCACAAGTTGAAAACTACCACATTGAGGATGGTTGAAATCTATTCCTATGGACAGCCAAAGGAAAGGTGTGTATCTGGGATAAAGGTCTGTATTGCTACTTTGACTTTTTATAACGCAGCTCATTGCCATTTTACCTTACTTTCCACATAAGTCTTGCTCAACAAGAATCCAGAACATTTGTTTGACCTATGATCTCTGGTTGGAAACCCCTTCCACACATGTTGCATTGTTTTTTTGTTGTGAATAGTAATTGAAAAATGCCCAGAATAGTTTGACAGTGATAGAACTTCATTTTCCTAAAGAGAGTCTTATAGTTTGTTTTCACCAAAGATTACTAATGGTGTACTTATTTTGGCATTTCAGTGCCCCAGTGTCATAAAATTTATTCAAGGTAGCAAGAAACATAATTTAAATTTTATCTTCACTATACAGAGGCAGAGATGACTGATTTTCCAGATACTCCTTAGCAACTTTTTTATGATTTTCAGCCTGATGTATAAGCAAAACATATATATCTATCTTCCTTTTTGCTGCCAAGGGTGTTTTTCATTGAATAGTTTAAAATACCTAACATGGACCAACTTATTTCATGTGTACAGAAAGGTTAAATTGGAGGACAGTATTACTGTGTGCACAGTTATGCTGTGGTAAAACCAAGTTGACATTGCCTCAACGGATTTTTACAGGGGATGAAAGATTAGGGTTTTTTTATAGTATATGTATATTGTAGGGCATTGTTTCTCAAAAAATGAAAATCACAGTATTGTATAATGGGCATGTATTTCAAACACATATGTATTTCACTGCAAAATAACCTTATAACATCTCATTTGTCATCACAAGCTACAGGGCAGCTTCCACCATTGATATAAAATCCAAACACTTCTGTTACCTTGGAATAAGAATTATTAAAACATAGTGTTCCTTTTTTGGAGCTAGATATAGGGTATCATGCAATAAAATCTGATTGCCAAGTGTCATTTTACACTGTATCTGCTAAAAAAGATGACAATTTCTACTTTCCCATTCTGTTACCTTTGGTCTAAATAATTATTGACTTTTCTGCTTTCTTTTCACCTTGTTGTAGTTCCCGGTAAAATTCCACCCAGGGACAGTGTTACAAGCAAAATTTATTTCCAGTTTCAAGTGTGGAATTCTGTACCAAAGTCACGTACTATTTTCACAATCAACGTTGATATAACGATATCCTTGCAGACTTTACCTTTACAGACATTGTATGCTTCTAAATGTTATTTTATACATAGCAATTGTAATTAGATAGTGTAATTCATGTTTGTTACAAAATTGATGATATTGTTATTAACTATATTCCATGGTTAATTTAGGATAACGAAAAAGACTATCGATTGCTACAAAGGAATACTTCTGGTAAGTATCTTGGCAACAAAGAATTTGTTTTTAATTGTACATTCGCATAATAGAGAATTGTCGAGTGTAATTGTTTAAAAGTAGTTGCAAACTTTTTGTTTACAACAATTAACCTTGGGTCTTGCTTTTGGATTGTTATGGAGTTCCATCAAAAATTGGGTTTGGCAAGTATGCCATTGTATTAAGAAGAAGGTCATTGATGGATTTTGATCCATGTGATTTTGTGACCAGTTAAAGAGGGTTAAGCTTGCTAAATATCCAGAGTTTGGCCCGCACTATGGGCACATTAAGGACTTGTACTTAAGAATTAACAGGTGTATGGCCAGATTTGACTTTACCTTACAAATACAAAGAAAGTAAAAACGAAACGCAGTTAAAGGCTGGATGCTTTATGTTACCAGCACAGAGATACCACAGTTGCATGTTCATTCTTTTTAGCCGTCAATTACAATTATTCTTTGAGGTTCTCAATCTTGGTATATTTTAGTTAGATAAATTATATTATTGCTGTTTAGGTATAATCCTGTCATAGGTCTCGAATCCATGTGAAGATAATACATCATGCACGAACTTAGTAGTGTATGCAAAAACAAAAGCAAATTGAAATATTTGTACCGCACTACAGCTTGCAGTTATGAAAGCACAGTAGCTTTATGGCCATATATTCTTGCTAATTGTTTATTCAGTTTTAACTTCTTAATTCTTCGAAAACCTGTTAAATAGTAGTGGAAGTGCACAAGTTTATATAAGACATCACCACTTGCAGCTAAGTTGACACCCCTAAATAGCATTCAGTAACAAAGTAAAGAATTATGTAGAAACACAGCGTACAGGTGGTTTAGATTTACGTGTTCCAGTTACCCAATTTTTCTTCATTAAGTCACAAATTTAACTTTTACTATTGGGGTAGAAGCTGCAAAATCAATTAACTTTTTTTGCTATGGAAGGAGTAGCTTTTGCAGCCAGTATTCCTTTTGCTACTTTTATTATAGTTATTTACTACCAGCGAAAAATTGTTGTGGATACGAGAAACGTCCAACAGTACCTCCTTCAATACAGCTTGTGAGGAATATTCAACAGTCACTCCACAGATTCGTTTTGATTTGATTTACAGGCTACTCCGCAATAAATGAAACACAGTTTTCTTAATCCATTTTCAGGTTTTTTCATACACTTGTGATACCATGTCAGAATCACATGACCTTAATAACCAATCATAACAATGCAACTAACATAAATTTGCGAATATAAAATGATACAACTTCCTAGAACTTCCGGAATCAGTTCATTGGATAGACAATACAAGTCAAAGAGTCACATGCACTGCATGACTACAAGGTGATGCTGCTGTGGGAATTCCCTAACAGAGCTCCCAAAATTGTAATAGAAATAACCACCCTAGGAAATGGTTCTGTGAGTTTAGTTTTGGTCGGGTAAATAGTTACTTATAACTTTAAACGGTTGTATTGTAAAAATTGAACGTTTTATTTTATATATAAACCGTGGAGTATTCCATTCCGGTGTGTGCACCATTAAACTATGGGGTTGTTGTGAGAATAGGGACATTAACATTCCCTTTTTTTGGTGGAGTTTGTTTGAAGCCGTCGTTAGTTATCTGCGTAGTTTTTCTTGTTGTCTGCGTTTGTCAGTTTGCTTGTCTGTTTAAGTTCAAATTGTAATTTTCAGAAATTTTAACCTGGTTTTCATATGCACGTTGTTACATAGGGAGAAACCCGCTTAACGGATGTGTTTTTGGAGGAAACAGAAAAATAGCTTCTCCTAAATGGGCACCCAGAGCGTGGTACTAAAGTAGTTAAATCTAAACCATTTACTACCTTAAGGGCTTATGCATGTACCAAAATAGTTTTTAATTTGTACGTATGTTTACTAACACGACATTTAATAAATAGTTTTGTTTGTCCGGTAGGTAAAAAGGATAAGGGTGATGACCCTTCAGATACAAAGCCATCAGACCTGACGGCGAAGCCTTATCAGAGGAGATCAAAAGATAATAATCGAAGGGAGCGTAGCGTTGGAAAACGCAAGAGTAGAAGTTCAAGCAGAGAGAAAAAACGAAGGCGGAGTCGAAGCCGCACCTCTAGTCGAGAAAGACGGCGTCGAAGGAGCAGGAGTTTGAGCAGAGACAAAAGAAGGAGAAGTCGAAGCGGCAGCAAAGACCGTTATCGTGGAAGGCACAATAGGCCAAGTCGTAGCAGAAGCCGAGACAGAAAGCGATACAGTAGAAGTTCAAGTGGGGAGCGCCGTCGAAAGAGTAGGAGTCGAAGCCCTATGAAAGAAAAGCGTAGGCCTAGAAGAACCTCTAGTAAAGAACGAAAGAGGCGAAGAAGTCGTAGCAGAAGTAGAAGTAGAAGTCCTCAGGATAGAAGATATAAAAGACGATCCAGAAGTAGAAGTCCCAAAAGGTACAGCCCACGGAGGCGGTATTTCTATAAACCAGGGAGTTACTCGCCAGAGCGACGGAAAACCATATGTCGGGCAGTGTTGCCACCATCTTTTGGTAAGTTTTTACGTTTACTTTTTCTCACTTAATCCACCTTGAGCCCACCCAAGCCATATTCGAAAATGTAGTACCAGTTATTGATTGCTTTCCTGTTCATCGGAACAATCGTGCAAACGTATTTTTAGAGTTAGTTGGCCATCGTTATGATTTTTAATTGTTAGTTGTCAATGTCAGCAGCTGTATTTTTTGTGTGTGGCTCATCAAACTGTGTAACTCAAACCCGATACTATCAACCAAAGAATTCTACTCACTCTTGCGGGCCTCCCCGGAATAAAAGGTTGTTCACAGAAAAAGAGCGCCTAAAGACGTACTTACGCACCACAACTGGCAACGAAAAGCTAAACAAGTTAATTATTTTGGATGCCTTGCAGAAGAAGACAGACCGAATGGACATGGTTTACGAAATGTATTACTTTGTGGAAGCTAGACAAAATCGCTCGAAGATTTTCCTGAAATATACTTCAAACAAAACCAAGCAAAAATTTAGGGCATTAACAATTTTCTACACAAATAGGGTAGATGGATTGTATGTATGATTCATTTAATATCTGATTAAAATGTTTTTGTTTTTAAGTAGTTATATCTTGGCAAGTTTTTTGGATGAAAAGTATCAACTGTTTGAGATACTTAATTCGGAAATGGCTTTTGTTTGAATTCAGATAGATATAAATGTTGTAGGTCACATTCATAAAATGTTTTTCTTTATTCATAAACTCGTAAGAATTAGAATAAATGCCTTCCTAATTTACGTTTCCCGGACTGTTAAATGCAAGGGCCGGCTTTTGAGAAGACGTTTGTTGTTTGAGTATTACTGGAAATGAGTCTTATTACTAAAACGTGATTTTTTTTACCTTTAAAAGGTAATAAATTTGAATGTATGACGTTTACAGTACCCCTCTGTTAAGAATACACTTTTTGTTAATGAGGTGTCAGCATAAAACCAATGGACTCTTCTGGTCTCCTGGGGAAAAGCTTTACATAAAAAATGTGTTTTAAGAGGAGAAAATCTATAATTAAGACAAATAGTGTAACTCTTGTTATGCTAAATATTGGCTAATTTCTTTCCTCCACTGTTTTGGAGACTAACATTTTACATTCCCCATTTTTGGTTGCATGTGGATAATTTATTTTTACAGGCACTTGCAACCTTTTACCTTCTGCGCAAGACCCTATTCGTGGATTCCAACTTTAAAATGAAAGAAATGGATTTGGGGGAATTAATGTGAAACCATCGATGTAAAATAATTCCTATTATTCCAGATGTTTATGTCATTGTTTTGAAATAGTAAGCAGGAAAGTATGTCGGTCAGAATTTATTATTGATAGTATGCTAGTACTGATGCGAGTGACTTCCAGACTTACACTGTCAGTTCTGATTTTGTTAGGTTGTTTATCGGTAACGTAAAGTTACATGTACATGTTTCTTGCAGGAAAAGATAAGGATCGCGTGCCAACGACGGAAGAAGTTGAAGCAAAACTTAAAGCGCATATGGAAAAAATGAAGGAAAAAGCAAACGAGGATGCGAAGAATGTAAATCTACCCTCATACTTGAATCCCGCCATGGTTAATGTACAGCAGTTCAAACAGCAACAGGAGAAGCGAAAATTGCTTTGGAGCAGCAGAAAAGGACACGAGGTATGGAGAATATTGTACCAACCTGAGAAAATATCTCTCTCTCTCCCTCTCTTCTCTTCTCTTCTCTTCTCTTCTCTTCTCTTCTCTTCTCTTCTCTTCTCTTCTCTTCTCTTCTCTTCTCTTCTCTTCTCTTCTCTTCTCTTCTCTTCTCTTCTCTTCTCACTCACTCACTCACTCTCTCTCTCTCTCTCTCTCTCTCACTCACTCACTCTCTTTCTCTCTCTCTCACTCACTCGCTCACTCTCTCTCTCTCTCTCACTCACTCGCTCACTCTCTTTCTCTCTCTCACACTCACTCACTCACACTCACTCATTGAATAGCTTTTTATGCTGCACCCTATCAAATGCCTTGGTGTAATCAATAAAACAATCATACAGATCTCTTTACATTTCTATTGCTCTTTCTGACAGCATCTGTAGCGTAATGATATACCAGTACCCTCTATGAATCCACACTGTTCTTTACCATTCTCTTATTTGCTACTTCCGCCGGCCCTGTGCATAATGATCTTCAGAATCAGTTTGACTACTAGTACATGACTCACATTCTATGGCACAAGATTTCTTGGGCAAAGCAATAAAAATTGACTTACTAACATCCTCTGGTATTTCGGCACTATCATACACTTCATTTATCAGCTCTGCCAACCTCGCAATTTCAGAGTTTTCTAATGATTTTAACATTTCTCTAGGATTCTCATCAGATCCTGCAGCTTTGTGCCTCTTCATTTTTCTAAGTGCTGCCTCCACTACTGATCATAGAATAGTAGGCCCAGATGACAGGTTTCTCTCCTCTGTCATCTTGGAACAGTTCACTGATATATTCACACCATCGTTGTAACAATTTTTTCCTCACATTTTGCATTTAACCATTCTTTCTTTGCCAGATTACGTTTGACCCTGATTTCCTGATCAATTGCTTTATATTATGAACTTATTTTGTTAAGATTCTGCTGCCTCTCATTCATCGAACCCAATATCTCTGTTGTTATCTATTTATTTTTTTATTGCTTTTTGTTTTTTGGTAATACTTTCTTTGCTGCTGTTACCACTTAATCTTTAAAATTATTCCAGCTTGACCCCTCACTTTCATCTTCCAGAGCCTCAAAAACCGGTTTCTGACAGCCACATTAAATTCTTCTCTTATGTTGGCCTCTAACTTTTTTAGTTTTAATTTCATCTTACATATCACTGGTATATGGTCACTCGCACAGTCAGCACTAGGATATGTTTTGCTGTGCTGAACTGCATTCCGAGATCTTTTATTGATTGTGATATTGTCAATCTGTTTTTTTATCTCACCTTTTATACTTAAATATGCCCAAAACCTCCTTGGATGTTCTTCAAACGACGTATTTGTTATAACCTGTCCATTCGATACAAACCACTGAACAAATCTTTCTCCTTTTTCATTCTGTTTTCCTAATCCATGTTACCCTACCACATTTCTGCCCTGTTCACATCCTACTTTTGCATTGAAGTTGCCCATTGTGATGATAACTTGTTGTGATTTGCATTGGTGCCGAGCCTGTTCAACTGTTTCATAAGACTTAACTAATCTCATCTTCACTCTCTGATGTTGGCGCGTAGACAACGATGATAGAAATATTGAATGGCTTTCATTGCAATTTCACCAATAATATTCATGTCGGGTATCTGCCAGTAACCTAGAACACATCTTGCACTTTCCTTATCTAGTATAAGTCCAACCCCTCGCTCATATTTTTCTCCTCCCTAATATATCGTTCGATGTTCTTACTTACAAAGCCCCCCGTGCCTTTCCATCTGGTTTCACATATTCTGGGGACGTTTATTCCAATTCTAGTAATGTCTTGCTTTACACCTTTATACTTCTCACTCAGATACATTATTTTCACATTCCATGTGCCAATTCTGATAGTATCCTTGTTTGAGATGGCCTCAGTCGCTGGATAGCGGTCTAGTGCCATTTAAGGTCCAAGGGTCACCTTACCGGGCGAGGAATCGTTCCTTGAGGAAGTAACCCCCTTCACGCCGTTACTTTGCATTTTCAATCTGTGCATTTCCATGAATATTCTGGGCATGTACAAGCCTTGGTTTGCTATTGCCTTCTGCCGGGAGAGTTCACAGAGATCACCATCTCCCTTTCAAGAAGGTCATCTGCTTGCAAGCAACCATTGTCTTCTGAGGTCATAGCTCATCCGCCTTTCCCACCAATTTCTTGCTAGGTCTGCCGTTTGCCATTACTCGTAACCACGAGTAAAGGGTCCAGCCAGGTGCTACCAGCCAGGTCAGCTGGACCTGGGGCGATTCACAAAAGAAAAGGGTAGGCCACACCCTTGGGTTAGTCCTTAGACCCAGTTACCCTGTTCATCTATATTACCTGAAAGTTAATACTAGTTATCGATAAGTCAAAGATAACCACCCATCTGTTGTTTTGTGCTATTCATCTGTTACTTGTTTCAAACAGGAATATTTTTTCGTGTCGGCTTGTTGTGGGTCATCAAAAAGACAGGATTACAAAACTTAAAGGAATTGTGTCTATTTATTCAGTCTTATGCACGATTTTTTGTTTCAGGAGGAAATAACAACAGAGGATCAATCAGCAGCAACGTCATGGGGTGGATCAGCATTTCAAGATGATGAAACAGAGGCCAAATTTCGGCGGCTCATGGGAATTAAAGGTTCTCAGGGAGTTGGATCAGGAACTCAAGCTGAAAAAAGCAGAAAAGTATTAGAAGACTTGGAAAGAGAATATGAACGTTCGCGTGCATTTCAGCTTTCACGCGGTGCTGGCGGTACAACGGGTATCGGATTAGGATTTAACCAAGCCCCATAAACTTTAAGGCTACTATTTTTTGGGAAGACCTGATGGAAAATGTAGTTTTTCCTCCGGACCCTGCCTATCATGTAGTTGTGGGGAGATATGGAAATGAAGCTTCAGTAGCTTCATCGTTTATTTTTAAAGGTGTCGATGTTTGTATCTGCTGTGCCTGGAGTCTCCACGTACTGAATTGCAAGCAGAGTTCGGAAGTATAGACATGTAAATATATTTTGAACATTGTGACCTGACAATGTTATGCATTATGTATTTCTTTCAAGGATATAAATTTGTAACTATTACTTCGATGAGAAAAGTCCTTGACAATCCCTTCTAAATATCAGACTGTTGACACAGTGTTGAAATAGTGTGTTTTCTGTTTCACGTTTTGCTCCGAGTGTTAATCGACAACTCGATATTTATACATTTTATTCTAATTTTGACTTTATTATTGCTTGGTATATAGGGAAAGATGAAAGAAGAGTTTAATACGTAGGTAAATGACGAATGAAAATTGTGATATCAACTTAACGAACTGAGCTAAAGCGACACTAAGGAATGGTGTTGTATTTTATTTAGGAAAACCATAATTTTTGGAAACCGACCGCCACCGACCGTTATTTCAAATATCCGCGACATGTGTGAGCGCGAGTCGCGTTTCAGTGATCCTGAACCCCAGCTTTGACTAGAAAAGACGACGTGGAAGATGATGCATTGAAAAGAGAATAGTTGTATGTAAAACAATTTATGATATTTTTACATGATGCATAAACGTATCATTTATTTTGCCAAACATAACGCCGTTGGGAAGAAGAGTGTCAAAGGGATAGAAGAAACAACATCACTGTGTAATATGATTGCGCTTGCATTTCGAACTGATGAGTTTTAGGTAACGAAGTCCGTTCTGCTTTGATGCGAAGGACATCTTGTTTTCAAGATGCAGGTTCACTGTCGATTTGATTTTACTTTAAAAATTATAATTGAGAAAGCTGACTGATGTTGGAGCCGCCAGCCTGTTGGAATACCGGTAACACGAAGGTTAGGAACAGACGTTATTAACGGGGTCTACTCTCCGCTGCTGGGTCGCGGTGAGATTTGGGTGCAGTGAAGTGTATGGGAGCAAGCAAACCACACAAGCACTGATCATGTCGCCAGTTGTGTTAATGCTGTTCCATACATGCATATGCTTGTGTTTATGTTTATGCTACAAGTTCTTGTGAAGAATGTAATAGATTATGAATGGAATAACGAACATATGTTGGATATGTAACGTTACTGTTGCCGAAGTTAAAATTGTGGCAATATTCATTCTCGGTTGTAATTTGTGACGCGCAACCTCTTCGTTGGTGTTCCAAACCAAAATTTTGACTTCGCATTGTTTAAAACCAGTCTAAGTTTTTGATGCCAGCTACACAATACCCACTTCCTTTCTTCTCGACTTTAACCGTAATCCACTTCACACCGAGGAACGACCATTTTTGGGTGCGAAGTGTCACGGGAAGTTTCCTTAAATTCTGAGTCAACACTGATTGTTTGAAGCTGTAATTTTGAAATCGGTCAGTGCTGCAAGTTAACATGGTGACGATTTAAAAAATGCATCGAATTTAGTAAATACTTGAAAAGAAATTATTATCTCGACCACAACGAGTGTGAACAAGATGGCACTGGTAATATGTTATTCCCTTTCACTTAGTATTTGCTTCCTCAGTAAAGATGAAGGTCCTTTCGATTTTGAGATCCAACCACAATTTTTTTTCCCTAACATACATTGCAGACAATATTAAAGACGAAACCATCCGATTGTAATGAAAGCGTCCGTTTCATCTGCGTTACTATTTTCCATAACCTAAAAATGGAAATAAACGAGAGCAAACATTTTAGACATGAAGATGGAAGATTTTTATTTTGAAATACTTTATTTCCTGTTAACAATATGGTTAATTATCAATTCAGCTTTTAATAAAAGTCTGTGGACCCATTGTTGTATACCTGCATGGAACTTCTAGACCGTTAACCCGCTTACTTTCTCTTGCTTCAGTTACTCCTGAATTAAAAACAAAACTGCAATATCTCGAAATTTCTGCAGGGACATGACCAACGACAACTTCATTTTTAACCACTTTGATTGCGTATTTATCGTGGGGATTTTCTAGCTCAACTTGACAATTTAAACATTTTCCAATAAAAGGTGACCAAACTTTTTTGTAAATATGATGACCTGTTACAAAACCTTCAACTGCAATGGTATAAGTTTTAACATCAGTTGTTCTCGCCATCTCCCAAGATTTGCTGGTAAAATGCAATGCTATTTACTAACATCAATGGAATGTTTTTCAAATAATTTCGAATGTTTTCAAAATGAAATGTGTTTTGAAATCGCTTTCTAATTTAATGCAGTTTTATTTGCTGTTAATGAAAGATGGCAGAGAATCGTAAAAGTTACACGTTCAGCTTAAAGAAGGAGGTTTTGAGGATTTTAACTGAAAATAGTGGAAATGTTTCTGCCATAAAGCTTGTTCTGTCGACAGAAAGAATGTTCGTAGATGGAGAGACCAGCGTGATATCATTGAAAAAGAAATTCGTAAAATAAGTAATAAGTCAAGTTTTAAACGAAAAATTAGACCCCCACCAAGCTAAGTGTCCTTCACTTAAGGAGGCACTCGTTGATATTGTAGAAGAGACAAGAAGCAAGCGGCAAACAATGACAGGAAGGGTCTGCAGAAAAGCAAGGAGTATATTTCCAGAATTATACCCTGACCTAAGTAACACAGATTTTTTGGAGCCGGAGAGTAAAAAAAAATATCTTCTGTTCTATTGTCTTTTGTTTGCTCACTAGTACCCACACCCACTCCACCCACCCTCACCTGCACATGTTGTAGATGTGTGGTTCAACAGTTTGTTCATTGTTATACTGTTCATCCGGTAATTTGACTACGGCCAACCATGCCATGCCCTGCTAGTATTTAGTCGAAGAAAATGTGTCTGTTAATGCTATTCTGCCTTGGGGGAGGTTATTTTATTTGGGAAGGCATTTTATTGATATTCTTTTGGGTTTAACGTAAGAAAAATTTATAAGCCAATGAGCTTATAAATGAGAGCACTTTTTAATTTTCACAAGCCCAAATTCGTTTATAAGCCCATGGTGTTATATGCGCGGTATTAGGGTAAAATAACATTTTAATTAGTTATCTTCAGACCATTCCTTTTCTTCAGTCTTTTCTACCTGGTCAATGAGAAAAGATATTCTCTTGCCTCACAGTATAGTACTTAACAAAAGCGTGAGCCAAGCTCGATGAATCGTGTGGTGTCTCCATGATCTACCGTCGTCATGGTGAAACCAACCATTCACTTCTTTCTACAAGGCCACCACCTACCTAATGTGTTGCAATGACGATAATCTTTATGGATGAGTCATGTCGCTGCCCCTCCTCACTAGTGAATTTGGGTGGTTTGGCTAACAGCAGATCAAGGATTTCAATATCAATTGCTTGGATGTTAATGATGAAGTAGGCTATATCTTTGAAATGGATTTTGACTGTCAAGGCCTCCTTCATAATGCACATCCAATCTACCCTTTGGCTTTTAAATCCTTTACCATATCGAAAGAGATACTCCCTCACTATCAAAAAGAGCTGCGGCAATCATTGAGGACAAAAAACAAACAACCAAATTAACCCCAACCCAACTTTGTAAGAAGTATGTCATCCATTAAAACATTATTTTAACACAACAATGAGAGCTTAAGCCTGCAACGCTCTCGTAAAGGAATTTTCTAAGTTGCTCAATAAATTGATGGAAAATATATGCCACTCCATGAACATTAAAGTAGTATCCGACCCCAAATACATGAAGTTTCTTGTTTAAAAGCTTAGTTTGAAATGTTTTAGCTCTTCACTTCTATCGTTGCTGTAAACTCACACAAAAGCTCCCTGCTCCTCAACCACCCCACTCATCTTGGTCTGACCACCTTTGACATAACCAAGACTTAGATATATGATTTTTACTGTGACTACGTTAAGAAACAATATTTTGTTCTTTAAGCACCCTCCTCTGTACAGATACAGACTCACTATTATCACTCCCCCTAGTATATTCGCGAACATGTGCCTAAATCAAGATTTCTCGGACCATCCCACTTCTCATCCATTACATTCTGATCGAAACAGGAAAGTTCTGGAAAAGTTTAAGGAGAAACTCCATAGTATCCCCGTATAAGAATTTGTGGGTCTAAAACTCAAAATGTATTAGTTAAAGTTTGCTGGGAAGGGGAAAAAGACAGGAAAGAGTGTCAAAAAGCAGGTTAATTAAAAGGAGACTACTCACTCGGATTACAAGGCATGCTTTTTTCTGAAAGAAGCATAGCATGAACCATACCCGCTCTTCATATCTATATCTTTTTGCTTACACGTAAAAAAACCCGTCATCATCTTGTTACTATGACAAACATTGCCTTTTGAATGATGGTGTTTGGTAGCTTTTCCATGGTTACCGTAGTAATAATCCATGGTAAATAGCCCTCTTTATTTTTTTAACTAAATTAAGTGGACATTATATAGCATTTATATTTACATATCTGTTGTGAACAAGTAATTAAAGATTGCAAGTACTAATTTGTTAAGACTATCTGGAAAAGTGCTCCTTTTCTATGTTGCTGTAACCATCATCCTTATAATATCCTATACACTATAAAAATGTTTTAAATTTTTACAAATTACATTTCAACTCCAGCGCCCCTCCCCCTCCACCGTATTTTCAGACAGACTTTTCTACTTATGCGAGGAGCAGTGATAGTTATTTCCTGTTGGATTTTAGTAATATTTGCTGTATGTTTTAGATTCTTTCCGTTGTAGATATTAATACATGACTACTCTCACCTGAAGGAAACAATTTGATGGGAAACAATTTATGACATTCATCTAATAATTATGCATGTTGACAACATCGTAAAGCATTCATCATATTTCTCTACTATGAAAGCCAATAATCTTATGCATTCATACCATATCTCCAAACCCGTTTGAAATAGAAATGGTTTAACGATTTAATCACGATATGGCGGATTAAAAAAAAGGATGTCACACATCGATTCATATGTATAGCACAACTCAAAAAATGTTAATGCATAATGCAATTCAACACCAATCATCTAGTAGTTAAATAATCTCAGAAAAGGAGACATATACTTATTGCATTGATATCATGACATGTAATGATAAATGATGCCATTAATATTGCATTGGGGAAAAGTACGAAACATTTGTGAGGCTGTGAATCGGGAGAGAGGTGAGCGAGAGGGGAGGTTTCTTTTTGCTTGTATTATGGCAGTTTTCTTCGATTCCTTGTGTTTGATTCATGGTATCAATTCGTATGTATAACATATCTCAAAAAATTTAATTGTGTAAGGCTATTCAACAGCAATCGTCTACTAGTTTAATTTCTAACAAACTAGCAGATATTATGCTCCGAATAATAGTTGTAGTAGACGTTACAAGTAAAGTTTCTCGGTTAAGCTTATCAATCATTTTCATTAGAAGAATGCTTTGGAGTGTTAATCATTATAAAGTATCCTTTAAAAAATCAACATATCTTCTCTACTTTTGCAGATGACGATATACGATAAAAGAAAATAGTTAGTTCCATAATTTTTTCTCTCAAAGAATGAGCTTATCTTCTCCACTTTAATGGATACCGATATTTGATAAAAGATTGATTTAGTATCTACGGTACTGTATCAATATAGTCTTCATTTACTTATTTAGTAACTTTTTTGTCATACCCTGGTTTAATGGTTTTTACGTTATATTTTTAACTGTGCTTTTATTCTTTCGAGTGATCTTGTTTTCTTCTTTTACGATTGTTATTTCTCTTATTTGTTTATTCACAATTTTACACCAAATGTCATGATTCAAAAATTTTTTATTTTCATATCACCGGGGAACACTCATTTTGTTGCATTAAAAAAGACTTTGAGTGTGTAGATTTAAATCTGAAGTCGGTTTTTGTCTGCAATCTATAGATTTTATGCTATTTGACATTTTGATTTATTTTGTTTACTTCTCGTTAATATAGGAAATAGCAATATCAGCCACATTTCTTTTATTGAATCTTGAATCTTAAAACGGCATGAAAGTCATTTATTACTATGAGTGATTTCCTCTTGCAAGTAGTCACGTTTGTCATATAGCAACAATCTGGCGTGCCATTTTAGTGTTAATTGAATTATCGATAAAGTGATCTTTAAAATTATAATTATTTGAACCATTTCCTCGTTAACAAATTGAATGTTTTAATTTGACACGGTGTCATCTAACTATATCTTATAAAACTCAGTTAATTCTGTAACATATTTTGTGTAATTCATGTTTGAGGGTTCACCGAATTTTCCCCAAAGACTGTTTAAGCAAAGCTTTCTTATACTTCTTAAACCAGCATTGTATTCGAATTTATTAATATCGATAAACAGGCTCCAACTGCAAGGTCATGTGCTGTTTTAATTAACATCAATATCGCACACACTTGGGTGTGATGCATGCACCCAGCTTACCCTTATCGGGCTGGTAGTCGGATGGGTTTGCTGGGTTTTCTACCCCTGAGTCCCCCGTGGGCTCTTACTGCTCCACCACTCAATACTACTACTACTACTACTACTACTACTACTACTACTACTACTACTACTGCTACTACTACAACTACTACTACTACTACTACTACTACTAATAATAATAATAATAATAATAATAATAATAATAAAGTACTGGGTTGACATCCGGCGGGGTTTCTGACTCGTATGAGAAGGAAAGCTCAAAACAATAAACCTGGTTAGGACGGAGTCATTAGCCTTGGTCGGCAATCGTCCTATGAGAAGGAAAACTCAGAACAATAAACCAACCGCAGTTGTAAATTTCAGATTGACGCCTGGCGCGATGTACCTGTGTCTCATGGTCAGGATTGGATCTTAAGCCTTGGTCGGTAGCAATCCTAGAGATGGTGTCTCGATAAAGACAATGGTGGTTGTGCAACCAGAAATCCACTAATCCTCTCATGAGAGTCTTCTTCTTCGTCGTATCTTGCATCAATCATATAGTCCCGTTCCAGAACTTGGCGGTCGCTAATGAGAGTTAAAATGCAAAATCATATTAATGAAAATAACGGCGTTAATGGGACAAGAACTGTAAGTGAAGGCCCCTCGCCCGGCAGGTGTTCGCCGGCACAGCAGCGGGGACCCGGTCATTATTCTACGACTACCAGAATAAGTTGGAGTAAAGAGATGAACAAGGTAGTCATAGAATGCTTTTATAGAAGTAAACCGTTTAATGAAAATGGGAAACCTGTTAGAGGTTATAGACAAAGAATGTTTAGAGAGTGGAGAAAGAAACTTGTTCGAGCTAACGGAACAACGTGTATATGATCAACCATTAGAACAAATGGGTGGCTGTCTGAATTAGAACTAGAAATTATAAAAAGAAAAGTAGAAAAAGAACCCAAGTGGGGGTTTTTGTAATGAAGGAAGCTAATACAGACGGAAGGACGACTAATGAAGTTGAGGAGAATAGCTATGAACAAGGGAGTATGACAGTGGACATAGAAGGTGCATATGATATGGCAATGACTGATGGTAATGTGAATAAAGAGCTGAAGGAAATTACTGATGAATTTAAGAAAATGATTGTGGAAAAGGGAATAAGCGATCGCATTCTTTTTAAAAAGGCTGATAGGGAAACTATAAGACTTCAAACTGAGAGAGTGAATTCAGCAATCAGGTTTGTAAGAACTAAAAACATCACGGAAACGAATAATCTGATTAATGCTGCAAGTGTATGGGTTGTTGAACAGATGAGATTGAAGAAATTGCAACCCAGGCAAAACAAGGAACCAACGTGGAAACGTAGAATCGAAGGAGACATTAAAAGGCTAGAGCATGATATTAACTTGCTTGATAGACAATCGAAAGGGGAGATAGGACTAAAGAAGAAAGGAAAACGTAAGGATCTATAAGGATCTATATATATCTATCTAGAATAACACAATTTAGACAGAATAGGATGTTTAATGTTGATCAGAAAAAGATATACACAGAGTTGAATGGAGATGGTTCCAGGTCAACAGATGTACCAGATTCTGAGGAAAGCAGAACGTTTTGGGGTGATATTTGGAGTGTTAAAAAACAACACAACAAGGAAACCCATTGGCTAAATGAGTTAAAGCAAGATATGAACGAAGATCAACAACTGCAAGATGATTTGACTATAACTGTAGACAAAATAAAATAGCAGTTAAGAAAAATGCCAAACTGGAAAGCTCCAGGGACAGATAATGTCAAGGGTTTCTGGATTAAAAGTCTTACCAACCTCCATGAAAGAATAGCTGAATAATTGAATGAGATTGTTACGGGAATCTGTAATTTGCCTGAGTGGATGACTTCTGGCCGTACGGTTTTATGTCAGAAAGATCCAGCAAAAGGTAATGAAGTGGACAATTATCGCCCAATAACTTCTCTACCAACTCCGCCATGGTCGGTCCCAAGCCCGGATGAGAAAAGAGGAGGGTTGGGCAAGGGATCAATCACCCCTTCCCGTAAAACAACCACCGATTACGGAAACTTGGACAGCAAACAAAACTACCTATGGTCACAGAACCATGTTGTGTGAAATCCCTGAAGATAATGACCTCAGATGGAAAGACACGCATATGACGGCTGGAGGCGAAAGCCTACGGGAAGTCTCCAACCTGAAAACGACATGCATGAGATCACTTCTAACACCAAAAAGATACATCCTTGTAGGATGGTGGAATGTAAGAACCATGTACGCCACCGGGGAAACTGCAATAATAGCAAGGGAGCTGAGGAAATACCATCTACAGATGCTAGGCATAAGCGAAGCAAGATGGACTGGTTTAGGAGAAGTGAAGGTCAACAGTGGAGAGTCTGTACTGTATTCTGGGTCAGATGAACAACATCATAGAGGTGTAGGAATCATGTTGAGCCCTGAGAATAGGAAATGCCTAGAAAATCTAGTGGAATCCAGTCAATGAAAGGATCATTAATGCTAGATTTAACTCCAACTATGTAAAAGCCACCATTATTCAGATCTGCAGCCCTACAAATGATGCAGATAAAGAGGAGAAGGGTGATTTCTACGAACAACTACAGAAAGAGATTGAGTCAACACCGAAGCATGACATGTTGATCGTTATGAGAGATGCAAATGCCAAAGTGGGTTGCAACAACAAAAACCATGAGAAAGTTTTAGGGAAAGAAGGCTTAGGCGTCATGAATGAGAATGGTGAAAGACTTATTGAGTTATGTGAAGAAAACGATCTTGTGATTGGAGGCACATGCTTCAAACACAAAAACATTCACAAATACACATGGACCTCACCAAACAACAGAGACAAAAACCAAATTGATCACTTCATCATCAATGGCAAATACAGGAGATCTCTCGCTGATGTACGAGCCATAAGGGGTGCAGATGCTGGAACTGACCATAACCTTGTGGTCGGCAAAGTAAAGCTTAGACTTTCAAGACACAAACTCAAGAACACCAGCAGAAGGGCAATATTCAACACTGTACTTTGAAACAAAAAGACATCAAAAAGCAATTCACAGTAGAGTTGAAAAACATGTTTGAAGCACTGGAAGAGAGCATGGAAACAACCATGAAAGAGGCAAACATACAAAAAAGAATGGGAAGGTTTTACCACAATCTACACGGAGACAGCTGAAAATATCCTTGGTAGGAAAAGGAAGGAGCATAAAGAGTGGATAAGCAAAGAAACTTGGAAAGCTATAGACGAAAGGAAGAAAGTGAAAAATGAGATAAACTGTGCAAGAACAGAGAGAATTCGTGCTATCAAAAAACAGAAGTATAGTGAGATGGACAAGAGTGTAAAGAAAAAGGTCAGAGAAGATATACGTAAGATGATAAATGGGCTCACTAAAGAAGCGGAGCATGCAGCAAAAAACAATGACATGGGAACTCTGTACAGGATTACGAAGCTATTGTGCAACAAGAGAAAGCAATCAGCAACTGGTGTGAGAGACAAAAGTGGTAAGCTACTCATTGAAGGTGGTCAGATACTTCAAAGATGGAAAGAGCACTTCGAAGAAGTATTAAATGTTGAGAATGAATGTGACAAAAATGTGGAGGAAGATGAGTTTGAGATCGGGAATGTTGAAACCATCGAAGAAATCAACACAGGCCCCTTCACAGAAGAGGAAGTGAAGATAGCAGTAAAAAGTTGAAGAGCAATAAAGCAGCAGGAGTAGATAACATCAGCGGAGAAATGTTAAAAGCTGGAAGCAAGATCACATACAAGAGATTGCTGCACATGTTCGCGAAAGTGAGAGAGAACATCAATATGCCAAGTGACTGGAAGAAATAATGGTAGCTAAAGTACCAACGAAAGGTGGCCTTACTAAATGCGACAATAGTAGAGAAATATCCATGCTCTCCATACCTGGGAAAGTCTTTTGCCGAATTGTTTTAGAAAGAATCAGGAAAGAAGCAGAAGAAAAACTGAGAAATGAGCAGCCAGCATATAGAAAAGGACACGGAACAGCTGAGCAGATTTTCATACTTCGAAATATTGTCGAACAGTGCATTGAGTGGCAGACATCACTGTACATTAACTTTATTGACTTCCGTAAAGCTTTTGATAGCATCGATAGAGAGAAACTCTGGAAGATTCTGAAATTTTATGGAGTTCCAGATCTCTTCATAGAGATCATAAAGGAAATATACAGAGGAAGTAGTAGTTGCGTCATTAACAACGGGCAGACACCAGAGTGGTTCTCTGTAAACACTGGAGTTCGACAAGGCTGTGTGATGTCAGGCTTCCTCTTCATTATTACTATGGATTGGATCATGAGGAAAGCAACAACGGCAAAGAAAATAGGAATAAGATGGAAGTTTACCACCCAGCTTGAAGACTTGGACTATGCAGACGATATCGCCCTCCTATCCAGCAAGCACCAACATATGCAGGAAAAAACTGAAAAACTATGTAAATATGCTGAAAACGTCGGTCTCAAAATCACCACAGACAAGACCAAGGTGTTTAGACTTAATCACAAGGAAAACCGCCCAATCGAGATCAAGGGCAGAAGTGTTGAAGACGTGGACACCTTCACATACCTCGGTGCTATAATAAACAAAGCAGGAGGATCCACTGAAGATATCACACATAGGCTGAGTCTAGCAAGAAATGCGTTTGCCATGTTTAACCCACTCTGGAAGTCAAACCAATACAGTAGTAAGACCAAGATTCGAGAGTATAACAGCAACGTGATGTCCATGCTACTCTAT